>JXCR01147119.1:54618-155825 GCA_002079205.1 Phalaenopsis hybrid cultivar
TTTAGAGATGTTAATATATATATAAATATATATATATATATATATATATATATATATCAAAACATGTGCTCGATGTCAGAGAGTAGGTAATATTTCAAGAAAAAACGAAATGCCTCTAAATTTTAATTTGGAAATTGAAATTTTTGATGCGTGGGGATTGGATATTATAGTTCCATTTATACCTTCATTCAAAAATAGATACATATTGATTGTAGTGGATTACATTTCAAAATGGAATGAAGCAATTGCTTTACCTAGATGTGATGCTCGAAGTGTTTCAAAATTTTTAATTAAAAATATTTTAACAAGATATGGAATGCCGCGAGTAATCATTACTAATGGAGGGTCTCATTTTAGAAATGCAACAGTTGCAAATTGGTGGAAAAATATAATATAATGCATAAAATTCCAACTGCTTATCATCCTCAGACCAGTGGTTTAATAGAAGTATCTAACCGTAAAATTAAGATAATTTTGGAAAAGAGTGTTAATCCTAGTAAATTTAATTGGTCTACCAGATATAAACTGCATTATGGGCATATAGGAAAACCTATAAGACACCTATAGGAATGTCCCCATATAGATTAATTTTTACGAAGACTTGTTAATTGCTAGTTGAATTGGAGCATAAAGCTTATTTAGCTATAAAAGAATTTAATTTCAATTTAAAAGAAGCTAGTGAAAAAAAAATATTGTAATTAAATGAGCTTAAGAAAATTAGGAATGAATCTTACGATAATGCGAGGATTGATAAGGAAAAGATGAAAGAATGGAATGATCGAAAAATAATAAAAAGAGAATTTGAACCTGGACAGGAAGTTTTATTATATAATACAAGATTAAAATTATTTCCTGGAAAATTGAAATCTGGGTGGAAAAGGCCATTTAGAGTTATAAAAGTCTATCCCTATGGAGCAGTTCATGTTGAAGACCCCAAGACTAGAAAAATACTTAAAGTGAATGACACAGATTGAAATCATATTTTGATGGGTAAAGACCAGCTTTTAAAGAGACTGTAATGTTGGGTCACCCAGAATAAGATTGGGAATGTCAGGCTGATGACATTAAACCAAGCGCTTTGTGGGAGGCAACCTAATTGTATCGTTGTTTAGTTTTTTTTTTTGAGTTTGTTTTGATTGAGATATTTTATGTACATTTATGTTTAGGTCTTTACGTAGTCCAAGTATTTGATAAAATATTTAGAAAAATCTTTATTTTCCTAGTTTATTGAAGAATTAAGAATTTATTGGATCAAAATAAAAACAGTGAAAATTTTGGAAGTGGCGCATGGTGCGCCAGATTGGCGCATGATACACCACTTTCCAGAGAGCTGGTGCATGATGCGCAGTGGGTTTGAAAATGTTTAAAATGTGTAAAATGGAAATTTTTGGCTGTTTCTTTCTCCATATAACTCCTAAAAATAGACTCCAAACCATATTTTAGGGGGAAAAATGAGATAAGAGTCACCACTTTTGAATTCATATGACTTTCCACTCTAAGAACTCTGCTAGAGTTGAAATTTTCAACCAGAGAAAGTTTGCCAGTTTTGATGCACAAAAGTTACATGATCGAGTTCTAGTGAAGAAGAGGGTTATCAAAGAAAGGGGATTTGAGAATCGAGGATTCAACACGTTGAATACTCGAGTAGAAGAGACTATTGAGCAGAGGTGTTAGGAAGTGCTTTGCTAATATACTTTATATAATCCTCCAATCATTACTTGAATATGTGGTTCTTCCACAGGCAGTGGTGGAGGTAGCTCTCCCCAAGTTATTATTTATTTTCCTTTATCCACTGGAACTGACCTTGAGGGTAACACTTTCCTGCTCCTTAGATTTATTTCTATGATTTCTTCTCCTTGAGATATTGTAGGTAAAATTTCTAGTGTCTCTTCTTCTTTTTCAATGAGATCTAAGTTGATATCAAGTGGTGCACCATGGCACTCGAGGGTTGGCTCCTCACTCCCAATGCTATTGTAACCATTGTTGTCAACATCTTCTTCATTCTTGTCAATGGGTTCACAGACTTAAGTACGATTTGAAGATCAGTTTGGGAATTGAGATCAGAGTTAGATTAAGAAAAGTGAGTTACATTATCACTAGAAAAATTTAAAATATAGCCAAAATCATAATCATTATTTTGATAATACCCCGATGGGGCAAAAAGGTAATCATAAATGGGCAGGGGTTCAAAGATTTTCTCCCTAAAATCTGAGACAACCAATCTAAGAGAGCCAGCACCTATCCTACCTTCATGCTATCGATCTTCAAAATGCTGTTCTTATCTTTCTCTTCTGGTTGCTATGATTTTTTCTTGTGAAATCTCCATCTTGGGCTGAGAAGGTTGTAGAATTTGGATGGCTGCTTGTGCTGAAGTGATCTAAATATGATCTAGTATCTTCTTGGATGACTTGCTTGAAATTGTACTCCATCCACCTTTTTTTTAATACGAATCTATCAGAGTGATTGGCTCAGACAAAATTGTATTTACCAAAATTTTTGTGGGTTCTTTCAAACATTCCTTTGGGATCGTTATATTTCCTTCAAAATTTCTCTCGAGAAAATCCTTGGAGATGATTATTCTGTGTCCCAACATCTTGTGGTAGGGGAAAAAATTTGGATACTTCTTCTTGTCAACTTCTTCCACCCTCTTTGGTTCTGGTAATCTGAACTCAGGCTTCTTCATTAAATTTCTAAGCATCTTTGGCACAACCTCATCTTTGAAAGAATATACCCTCTTCTTTCATTCTGAAAGAGTTGGACCCATTCTACCCTCTGCTCGATATGATCCTCCCTGGTGTGACTGTTGGCTAGACTGGCCATACTACTGTGCTTGTTGTTGAGCATGCTGTGATGATTGCTGGGAACTTTGACGAGAATGCTTTGCATGTATATTTATTGACTGCTTTCCCTTATCAACTGTTTCCACTGTCCCAAACTTCTCCTAGAATATCCTGGTTGTCCTGGTCTTTTATGATTTCTCTTTGGAGTTCATGTGCTTAACTTCTTCTTATAAACTGCTGGTTTTTCTTAATAGCTTCTCGAATGAATTTATGGCGAGTCCCTTAAGAATAAAAGCTACAGGTCCATGGATGCTTTTGAGTAGAATCTCAAACGCATGTTGTTTCTATAGTTGAGGCTTACATTTCATGCTAAGATTTCTCCACCTCAAGATATAATCTACTAGGGTTTTGTTAGGCTTTTGCCTCTCTACTATGAGATCTCAAATACAAACATGATGTTGTGCTCCAACCAATCTTTTCACAAACAACTATTCTAATTTGGCAATTATCTTGACCGATCCATTGGGTAGCTCAACATACAATCAAATGCAATTCCTGATAGGCTGCTGACAAAATGTCGGAAGAGTAAGGCTTCATTACCTCTTGTGTTTCCACAACTAGCTCAGAAGTATGCTATAGGCTACCTGGAATTTTTGGCCCGTCGAATGTCTTAAAGTTTGGTGACGCAAAACCCTTGATGTAGGATACGACATTGAACTCCTCTGGGTAAGGTCTCCCCCCTTGAAATCAATGCACCACCCTTAGATTAGATTAAGGCCTCCCAAACTTGTTGTTCGACCATCTATTTAATATCTTTCTCCAGTATGGTACTTGGTGGGGAATCCTTCTTTTGTTGCTCATCTCCGTTATCGGAGGCAAATTCTCTCCTTTCATCGGTAATGTGAACTATTTCTAGTTGGTTGACTTCTGGAGAAGCTACCTACCGTGACTAGGACTGTCCATGAACTGTAGCTATGGAAGCCATCTCCTTCATTCTCTTTTCCATCTGATTAATTTGCTCATTACTTATAAAAATAGCCTTGTGCAATTCATCCACAATGTTCTCTTCAACGAGAGGTTGGGCATCGTGTGCAGATGCAGCGGCTCTAATCTCGTTGACATGAATACTAATGAAATCTTCATTAAGATAATCATTAAAATCAAAACTCTCATCATCATCAATGGCTACTCCATGCTCTTTGGATAACTTAGAAATCTTAGCCTTGAGCTTTTCAACTTTCTCTTCAATTATCGCTTCCTGGATTATTTTAAGATCCGGAGGATTTTCCTAGACATCCGCCACTTGTTTATCATACTCGATAGCAATAGTTGCAACATTGTCTGATACTTCAGACCTTTGCTTTATTCCATAATTTTCCCCGTGGGGTCATTAAACTGTACTGCTATGGTGACCTTGGGTATCCATACCTTCTTCTTTGGTGGTGATGTGTTGAGATGAGTTGTCTCAAAGGAGGCATCGGTATGCCGAAGAGATGCATGCTCCTCGCGCAGGAGACCAAATATAGTATCGGGTGACTTCTTTATCTTCTTTTTCCTTGTAACACTCTTACGAGAAACAACTAACGTTATCCTTGGACCTAGATGTGACTTGATCGGTCGACATGCTGCAGACCCTAAAGTAATAGAGGTAACGAAAGTGGAAGCATTAATGGTGGTAACAACTCGACTTCCCAGAAGAAATTTGACGGGAATACGACTGACAAAATTTCACCTGATTTTTGAAACTGTCGGGCAGATCTGACATCCCTCAAGATTTCTTTCTTCATCTGATGGGACACCACATGTCCACTTTTTTAAGCAGTTCAACCACTAAACATCCTTCTTTAGCAGCCAATAATTTGAACATTGTACGAACCTTTGTCATAGGAGTAGGCTTTCCTTCTCCTCATCACAACCATGAAGTAATGGTAAGGTAGTAATGATCTTTTGAATACTTTCATATCCATTAGTTTTAATCAATGGGTGAAACCTACTCCCTCACAGGAGTGGAGAGGCCTCCAGTAATTCAAGTTCCTCCTCATAAGAAAACTCATCAACAAATATCTTTTCTAGATATTGTTCTTCAGCGGCCTTCCGAGCCCTTTGACTACAATTTCTTCTTTGAGATTGAGTTAGCGACGCAGAATTTGAACTTGATCCAATTTCATATACCAATGCTGGGATTGTAAATCCTTTACTTGTATCTTCAACTATCATGCCATCCTTTCCTTTGGTAGAAAAGGGAACAACTGACTTGACAAGTGCTGGGGGAGCAGCAGCTTTCACCTTTTTTCAGGAAGGGAAGTCTTGGGGACAGTTCACGTTAAATTCATAAGAAAGCTCCTGAACTTCTAGAGTGGTGACCTTCATTATGATGAATGGGTATTTCTTAGAGCAACCTCCAGATCATCGAATCCGCTCTAAACTTTATGGTGGGAGCGACAATATGAGTATTGTGTCTAGTTAGCAAGTTGCAAGAAAAAGTGAGCGTCGGGAACGCCATTGGAGTAGCTTTAAAAAGAAAGCTCTGGGGTTAGTTATTTGACTAATTCAATGTAATTGTAGTGCGAACATAAAAAATTAACAAAGGTCGATCTGTAGACTGGGCAAGTCCTTAATTTTATGAGATTTTAACATTTAGTAAAAGTAGTTTGAATGTAGAAGGATTTAATTAATTAAATAAAAAAGGTTAAACAACAAGCCCAACATGACATAATTCCATTTAATTGGCAAAGTAGCAATCCAAACTCAAAAGAACACGAAGAGGAATGTATAGTTTAGGAGCCGGTGCGGGACCAAAATTTCAACACACAATGCACAGGCAGAATTAGTCCACAAACACACCTATTGGGGGTCTGACCCCACACAAAGACAAAATTCCTAATGAACTCCTGAACCTCCCTATTCAAAGTTCAGTGAACAGATGATCCTGAAGTCCGAAAGAGTTGACCGTACTTACTCAAGAACGAAATGGGTAAAGAATGTTAATGAAAGAAGGGTAAATTCGTCCATAAGGGACTTGAACATATTAATGAAGTGTGAAGACAAGATTCCCTGATTTAAATGGTGAGAGAAAATAATCCCAACAGAGTTGCTAGAAGTTGTTGGCACTAAAAAGTTGAGAATTTTTTGATCGTCGGAATGGATATCCCAACTCCCGGCTTAATTTAATATATATATATATATATATATTGAAAAGAGTAGTATTTAAATTTTGAAAATATATGACAGGACCGATCTCATATCCTCACTAGTTTAAATAAATGAGCTTAATACCGCAAGCAATCCACTTATCACAAAGGATAAATACACTACTTACTAGCAATGCTTGATTAAATAAATTAAAGAACTTATGACATCCGTTCAAGTCTGAAAAATAAAATAGGTTTTATATTAAGTTATGTTCTTAAAAGTTTTCTTTAAGGGTAAGCCCCTATAGTTAATTACATCTTAGATAACTGAAGTCACTTAAGAAAATTCTTGCTAAAAAGGGGACATTGTATTCAAGAATTTCAAAACATAGGACTTCTCAAATAGATCAGACAAAGAGGTGTGAAAGAGGAATGAATTAAATTCTGAACATTTTATTTTTGGAATCCAAAGGAAGAAGAACTAGGGGATGTCACATATCCTAAGGAAAATGTCGGTGACTTCTCAAACTATCCTATGGTTTGACTTCAACTTTGAGAAGGAAATTATTTAATCATTTCATCCTGCCAATTTTATTAATTAGGACTTACATTTGTGCAAAATGATCATAAAAATAGCCTGAAAGATGTGAGGATTTAGGTCGTAATGAACAACAATCTCAGAATCCTAAAAACAAGTTAGGGCTTATATTGTATAGCAGAGCCATACAAAGGCTTAAACATGAATTAAGGATTTATGTCGCACTAGGCGGACAACCTCAAAATCCTATGGCTTGTTATTTAATTCTAGGAAAAGATATGTTGTTGTAGATCCTCTTATTATTATAGATCACCATGTTGTTGCAGATTGTTGTTGTAGAGGGTTGTTCACAAAGTTAGCTCCAAGCTCCTCATCATAGTGAGTTTAAGTTTTTGAATGTGTCAAGTCCTAATGTCAAATTAAATGTTTCCTAAGGTTATGGCTATTTAAATATCATGAGGAATGTTAAAGTTCATTTATGATCCCACAGTTCCCTCGTTCCAGCAATACTATTTTCTTCAGATTCACTTAGTCCAAATAAACTTACTAAACTCTACTCAATGAGTTCCATACTTTCAATTAGGTCATGGGAATTCTTGTTAGAAATTGTAGGTTATCTCCTCCGAGGGATTCCCAATCATCTGGTAGAGTCGTCTTAATTTATTTGCAATTTTTGTTTGCTTTTGTTTGTGATTAAATTTTGAGTTATCTTATATTTTCATTATTGTGGCGATGAATTTTACATTATTTTTAATTCTTAATTTTTTTTAATTTCAGTTTTGTGGTTGTTCTAAAAGTTTCAGTTTTGATATGTAGGATGACCTTGTTGTTTAACATGCAAATTTATGGGTAGGAAATAAGAGGTTTAGATAAATAAAAGTAAATTGCAATGAAATAACTTAAACATCTATCTATTGATTCTTCTCATTCCTCCACCTAAAAATCCAATACTTGCAAGGCATATATATATAATTTTGCAGGATTTAAAACGTGCTTGTAGGAAAAGCAGACAGTATAGATTTGAGGTATGTCTACTAGATCCTATGTCATACCTTGGTGGGTCCAATTTGTTCATCTCTAGGGATGATTCCATTAAGCACATCACAATATGTCCAAGCGTCCTCCAAGATTCCCAAAGGATTATGAAAATGTCCTGAGTAATACCCTAGACATTTCAAAGTCCCTCGAATTGTCTCATATTCATTTTGGTCTTATTATGTTTGCTATATGGTTCACCCAATTCATACCCTTATGCTCAGTGAACCCGATGTTTCGATTTTCTCTTTAAGTGGGGTAATTATCACTTGATTTTTCACTTTCAAATTATACGGGTAAAGGCCCTTATGGGCAATTTGGCTTAAATAAAGGACTTAGCCGGTTTGATTTTTAAAGATGGGCTTGTACTGTTTTTTAAAAAAAGTTTCAAATTAATTATAGGTCATTTTCTAAACCTCACTATACATGATTTTGATTGAGTCTAGTTCACTACTAAGCCCGTAAAACTTAACAGGTAGATTTGTAATTTTCTTATAAAAGTTTTAAATATTTCTACTTTTAATTCATATCAGGAATCATACATCATTTTAGAATCATTATTTGGGGTTTTACATTAGTGGATTATAATCTTCCAAAGTCAAACACCTTATCTTAATATCTTCTTATTTATTTACTCTTCTAAATTTCATTAATTTGAGAAATTAAAAATTTATCCTTAATGAGACCAAAGTGAACTTGGTTGCTACCATTTATCCCTTTCATGTTTCAGTCATCAATACATGTCAATTAAGCTCATTCATTACCCATTTACCCTTTGGTTAGGCCTAAATATTATTTAAGGCTTAAATTCCAAAATTACCC
Organism: Phalaenopsis hybrid cultivar; assembly: GCA_002079205.1. Classification (NCBI taxonomy): domain Eukaryota; kingdom Viridiplantae; phylum Streptophyta; class Magnoliopsida; order Asparagales; family Orchidaceae; genus Phalaenopsis; species Phalaenopsis hybrid cultivar. The sequence continues at coordinate 62,925 of JXCR01147119.1, forward strand.
TTTTGCCCTTAAGAACTTTACACCTCATAATTCATTAAATCAAACTCAAATGACTTTAAAATTTTTATGTTAGCCCACTCATGGATTAAATAAAACATCATAAGAGAAAATGTGATTTTTCTGAATTTCTTTATTTTTAGAATTATTTTTAATGCAAAAATAGGGATTTTTTAATGAAAATTCAATAATTCAACCAAAGCAAAACTTCTATCCTTAAGAAAATTATTGAAGGTTCACCTAATTAGGGGACCACTTGGACCAATTTTCATGATTTTTAATTATTTAAATTAATTATTAGGATTATTTGTTTGTTTTAAGAATTAATTAAATATAAAATATTATTGAAATGGAAAATTAAATTTTGTATTTTTCTTAAATCTCACCTTGTCTAAGGAATTTAAAAAAAATAAATTTCATATTTTTATGGTCTATATTTTAACTATTGGAATTATTTTAGTGAGAAATTAAAGAAAATATATTTTAGGCCTTTAAAAAGTAATATCTTGAATTAAAAAATTAGGAAAGTTATTTTAATTAGTCCCAAGTGATCAAGAAGCTAATTGTGACATTTTAGTGTATTTTTATAAACTTAAATTTTTTATGATTTTTAATTAATTTTTATTTATTTAAATACATAAAAAATAGCTTAAATGAAGTATTTATTTTAATTGCAATGTTATTTATCTTAGGTTCCTCTGGTCATAAGGAGCTCCCATAACCAATTAAGTGATTTTTTGAGTTATATTTTGATTTTCTTCATTATTTTTGTGCAAAAAAATGCAAATTCACTTAATTAATACATTTTAGTGGTCAAATTAATTTCAATTGACTTTAAATTTTTATGGGGAGCTCCTTTGTCATTAATTTATAGTGGAGAACGATTTTCATGCTATTTACAATTATAACTACTCTAATTTGATTTTCTTTCATTTTTAGCGGTTGTTAGCAATTAGCGTTATTCTTATAGAGTTAAACCAATAATTAGAGTTACAACGAACCTACCAACACAAGTTTTGTATTTTTTATTAATATTTTAATTGTTATAATTATTTTACCAAAATAGATATGTCATGATTGACAAATAGAGATCCTTACTTGGAGATCTCCCTTGACCTTGGAATATTATGGGAAGATCCCTCATGAGAGAGAGAACCAAATTCCAGAAAAAGAAGTCATGGTGAAATGTCCATGCAAATGGAGAATTCAAATAATAAATACACTATTTAATTAAATGAAAATCACACATGCATCAAACAAACATGAAACCATTTCTACATAATTCTCATTTATTCATTGAGCATGAGGGTATTTTAATTTTATTTTTGTGATTTTTCTACACCAAAATATGAGCTTTTGAAGTTCTCGAATTTAAATAATTCAATAAAATCCTTATTTCTATTTAAACCACATGACCCCACGCAATCCTTAGCATCTCCAAAGCCTCAGGTGACGTCTTCTGGTTCGACACCGCCATCTGAATCAGCACTAACTCGGCCCGCTGTTCATGCATCCTCCGCTCGTTCTAAGTGATCTCAGTCGTTCGTCTGATACATGCGCGTTCAAACGATATTCACCCATCGTCCCCAATTGGTTCAACCCGATAGCCATCGACCTTCTAACCTTATTATCTCTCTTAATACTCATCCAAATCTCTTCGGGTTTGTATCTATAGATGCATCTAGACGAGGAGAACACATCCATACGGTTAATCAATCCCTAAATCGATTCTATGAATATGGAGAATTAAAATAGGCTCAATTTGAGGAGCAAATTCAATGCCTTTTCCCAATAGGTTTAGCCTCGATTGGGTGCTTCTAAAAGCTTGAGTTGAGTCAAGAGAGCTTCTAGATGAAGCCTTGGTCCGTGGTGAATTGCCTAGACCCAAATATGATTGAGGACAATTTTGGGTGATGATTTGGTCTATGCTAGGGTGGTCTGGTGATGGTGCTTTAATTGGAATCTTTTTCTTTCACTCAAAGGATGGTGTGGGTGAAGTTAATTTGGATTTGGAGAAGTTTTGAGGGGTGTCCAATTTTGGGCTTAAACTTGGGCTAAGAAATTGGCTCTGGTCAGTAGGGAAGAGGGCTAGAAGATGGTTGGGTTGAACTCAATAAATCTTGAAAAAGCTCTAGGAATAACTTTTTAGAGTCTCTACAAGCAATTTGATCCTTTCCCCCCTTGGCCGTGGATGGTGGTGTTTAAATAAGAGGGGACATGGTTGTACTCAAGTCAGGCTGAGGTGGTTGGGATGCTGCTTAGGTGGAGGGCAGAAAGGCTCCAATGACCAATCAGATTTGTGCCACTTGGATGGGTTAAATTTTGGTTTTAATTCATGGTGGAGCTTTCAAGTTTTGAGTTTTCGATAGCCAAGGTGGCAGGACAGCCAGGGAGGGGTCACCATCTGACTCAAGGAGGTAAGGGCTAGGTCATGGTTTAGTCAATTTGGGGTTGACATGTGTAAAGATTATTAATTTAACTAGAGGGGTATTAGACTAGGTTGGGCCAACCATGGGTCTCTTCCAATTGGAATGGGATTGGGTGGCTCCCCATGGCTGACAAAGGTTAGGTGAGCCAGATTAAAAGGTGTGGGGAAGTCCCCATTGATTGGATTTGGCTAAACATGGATTAGAGTGTATCATTAAAAGGGTTAAAAAAATTTTTAATGGAGCTTGAAAGTGTCCCCTCATTTTTCCATTAATATCTTGGTAAGGTGGCAAACACTCATATGGCTCACCTATGGCTTGGGAATGGTTTCATGGCTTGTCCTTGGCTTGGCCAATTTGCATGAAAAGGGATTTTCAAATTATGGAGTATTTTGTAGAGTTTTGTCATGAGGCCTGATTTGGAATAATATTTTCATGTATTTAAAACTTATGGAATGATTTTGATTAAATGGATGATGAGAAGAAAAATTGTCATGTGGGCTTTTGGGTAAATTTTGGGCTTTTTGAAAGACTTAAGTGGTTAGGTTTTTAAAATTTGGGATGATCTTGGGCTTGTGTTTAGCTTGGATTAGGATCAAAATATTGGTTAATGGAATATTCAATTTTATGTAGGGAGATTCCATGAATATTTTATAAGAGATTTCAAGTAATTTTTAATTGAATTAGAAGGCCAATTTGGTGGAATTTGGACAGAGGGTAAATTTTGGGAATTTGGGTTAGACTTGGGTTTGAGTTTGACTAGAGCTTGGCTATGGCATAATTGATGGTTAAATTTGGTTTTCAAGATTTTCACAAAGATTTTTGGATAGAATTTGAATGGAAATTTTGGGGTTATGGGGTTCAATTTTGTTGAATTTGTGAAAAAGTTCAATTTGGGGCAAAATTGGGGGTTTCTTTATTTTGGTTGAAATCAGATTCAAATGAGAGTCAATTGGGCTTGGATTTAGTTTAAATCAATTTTAGACGTGATTAATTTGATTTTAGAATTGAAATTGAGGGATATTGGGCTCAAATTAGTAAACATTGGGGGTGAATTGGGGTAATTGGGTCTATAAAGGCAATTTGTGGCTTTTGGTCAAAATAGGTCAAATTGGTCAAATTGGGTTCAATGGAGTGATTCAAATGGAAATTTAGATGATTTTTGTATTTTATTGGGAATTTTCAGAATTTTTGGAAATTTTGGGTCATGAGGGGCATTTTGGTAATTTTTGGCAATTTTAAGGGTATTTTGGGAACTTGGTGATTTTCATCAATTTAGATAGTGGGGAGCACATTGAAATGATTTTTTGAGAAAATTGGGTAATTTGGGCAATTTTGAGAATTTTGGCAAAAGTTAGGGTTGTAGGGATATTTTGGTAATTCGATGGGAGTTTGGGCTAGAATGGACAAGTAAGCCATGAAGCCATGTCAAACTAAAATGAGCCATATGAGGATTCATTTTGGATGTTCAATATGCTGGTCCTAACTCTCATAGCCAAGGGCTAAGGGTTTGGGTCCATCCATATGAGCTTTCCAAAAGGAGTCAAGAAACCAAATCAAGGGATCTTAGGGTTTGGGGTGTGTGAGAAAGTTTAGTGTGTACATGCTAGCCTAACCACAACCAGATAACCCAAGGTTCGTCTTAAGGCTTGACCATCCTATTGAAAACTAATCTTGAGCTCCTCCATACTAACCTCACCTACCAATTGCGAGAGGTTAAGACTAACATGTGGAACTTTAAGTTGAGCAAAGAAGAGTGTAGAATTTCAAATGGTGATGGTTCCTTTTCCAGTCCTCTAGGAATATTTAACAGGAAATTCTTATGGATAGACCCTAGGCTACTAAGGAAAAAACTATACCTCAACCAAAATTGAGGTCAACACCTATGAAGCAATTTGTTTTTTAGATTTTTGAAGATGATGATTAATTCTTAAAAAAATTGTTTTGACTTTTACACGTAAAGTAAAGTGCACAACCAAGGAGTTATAATATTTTGGAATGAAATTCAATTATAGAAATTGAAATGAAATAAATTAAATAACACTATTAAAAGCGTGCCTGTCATCTTCTTGGCATTCCCGTTGAAATGTTAGAACTTGCAACACGTGTATAATTTTGCAAAAATTTAAATAAATTGCATAAGTAGATCAAGGTGTTTCTAATAGACTCCAAACTATGACTTATTGAGTTTCGAAAGATCTTAGTGTATGAGTTTCGAACAAAATATAGCAAGTTCAATTTGTCCTTCAAAATGTTCAAGGGATTCCAATGAGTTCGGGGAATGACCCTGAACTACTTCAAAGATCCATTGAAACATTTTGAGTTCTTTTTGAACTTATCATATCGTTTTGTTAATCATCTGAGGTCAAGTTAAAAGGTTACCCTCCTACTAAGTCAACTTTGACATTTTAATCATCTCAAGAGCATAGTACTAAATTAATCAGTTGATATTTCATTTAAGAGTTATGCAAGTAAATGCCACTAGGCAAGCTAGAATCATTAAAGATTTCTGTACCCACCCCTAAAAGTTGGGCTTGCAGTGCTGTTGACCTCACTTTTGGTTGAGGTTTAGTTTTTCTGCGTTAGTAGCCTATGGTCTAGCCATAGGACTTTTGTATTGACTATTCTTAGAACTAGAAAAGGAACCCTCACCATTAGAAATTCCAAACTCTTCTCTACTCAACTTGAAATTCCACATATTGGTCCTAACCTACAATACTTAGTAAGTGGGATAATTATGGAAAACTCAAGATGAATCACCCTTAGGACTGTTGGACTTTAGAGTTAACCCTGGGTGTTGGTCTAGGGCTTAAGGTACATACTTACACTCATAATCACTCTCAATCCTAAACTTAAACTTTTAGGCTTTGGTCCCTTGATACTTTTGGGAGACTCGTGTAGGTGGTCCCTTAAACCCACTAGCCCTAGGCTAGGAATTAGCTAAGAACACTACATAGAGGACCCAAAAAGGGGTTTCCATTAGTCCATGGCTTATTGATGGTGGTTGACACTCTACCAAGATACCCAACCTAGCATTTTGCCCCTAAACTCCCCCAAATTACTTAGACCCTGGGACCTCAAATTTGGCAAAAATTCCCAAATTTACCCAAAATACCCAAATTGGTTCAAAAATCATTTTAAACACCTTGAAAACACCCAAGCTACCCAAAATCACCAAAATTTGCGAAATTACCAAAATACACCAAATTTAGCACAAAATTCTGAAATTTCCAAAAAATCACACAAATTTCCAAAACCTCCCAAATATTCCCAATTTCATTTTCCTCAACTACCACATGACCCAATTTGGCCAACTTGACCATCTTTGACCAAAACCCTCAAGTTGCCTTTTAATGACCTATTTTTCCCCAAATCTACCTTAAATGTCTATCAAATTGGTCTCAATTTCCCCGTATTTCAATTTTAAACTCAAATTAACCCTTGATATGATTGTCTAGACCAAATAAAAGCCCAATTGGTCCATCATTTGAGCCCAATTTTGATTTAGATCAAAGCCCCAATTTTGGCCACATGACGCCTTAACCCCTAAATTGGCACCCAATTTTTGTTAAAAACTCTTCATGAGATCACTATTTACCATTCACAACAATTTGTACCTAACCCAAGGCTAGCCCAACCTAGACCCAAACCTAGCCTAATATGCCAAAATTTATCAAATTTCAAAATTCCTCCAAATTGACCATCTAATTGAACTCAAAACCACATTTATCCTTCACCAAAGTTGTTCCTTATGATCATATACACCAAATGCAACATTTATTTGGACCATTTAACATGGCTAGCCTAGCCCAAACCCAAATTTTGGTCATGTGTACTCACTTGGACCCATGCACTAAATGTGGCCTAACCACCCTAAAGCCATCAAATTAACTCCACCAGAACCATTAGTTGGACCCTAAGACTGAGCCAAAAACCATCTAACCCAAGATAGATGAGCCATGGACCAAGGGTTCCTCAAATTAAGGTATTTGATTTCCATTTTTTCTTAGGATTAAGATATCTTTGCCAAAACAATACCTCATTGCATTAAATTGTTGTGACATATTCCCTTGGGTTCTCTGAGCTCCTAGCCACCACCCCCTGCCATGGCCAGCCGGCCTAGTCGCCAGAGAAGCCAAAACCAAGGGCCATCCCCTCTTGAATTTCATCCAAATCAAACCCAGGGGCCACCTCACTCAAATCAAATGATAGAGCTCCTCTGCCCTCCACCTAGCATCACAATACACCCAAACATTGGCCCTGAGAGCCACCCCTTACCCTTTTTATAAAAACTCACCTCCACGGCCATGGAGGTGTGCTAAAATTTTCTCGGAGAGACCCTTCCAAGCTACCCACAGAGCCTCTTTGAGACCTCCTCAGTGCAATCCAACCATTACATTGCCCTGAATCCCCTTGTCGGAGCCATTTTTGAACTGAAAACCTTACCGAAGACGGGACAGAACTCCACACACCTCTACACTCCACCAAAACCAAACTAAACTTACCTACACCTTCACCACAGTGATTGGAGGAAAAGCCTTATCAAATCCCCCTTCCAGAGAGCCTCTAGAATAGCTCAAGATCAACACCTAAAATCCACCTTGGTCGAAATCCTATCTAGACTTTGCACCATAGCAAGAGGCTTAATCCTTACCCTCCTTGGACTCCAAGGAGCTTGCTCATCATCTATAATTGAAGCTTCACTTTTCAGAGCCAATGTATTGATCTCCTCTTCCTCCTGAGCCTATTTTGATTCTCCATTTGGTTATACTTAATTTAATTGCATGATTACCGTATGGATATGTTCGCCTCACTTAAGCAATTCCATAGAATTAAACCCAAAGTGATTTGGTTGAGTCTAGGCCGAGATCTTAGGGTTTTAATGTGGACGGTCATGGGATCACTCTATCATGCACGATGATGGGGAGCCGTCTGATCGCGCATTTATCTCATCAATGGATGAGATCGAGATGGACAACGGTTCCTTACATGAACCACGGGCCGAGTCAGCAACTTACGTGGACAGTGGCGTCAAATGGGAGCGCGCCGTGTGGAGTTTTGGAGCTGCCTAGGATACAGTCAGTGTCGCGCACTTAAAAAGAAAAATAGGGATTTTCTTATTTAAATAAGTAGCCTTAACTTTAAAATTTCATATCTTGGTGTAAAAAAATCACAAAAATAAAATAAAAATACCCTCTTCCTCAGCGAATAGAGGAGAATAATGTGGAGAAAATTTTAAGTCCTTGTGACGCATATTTTATTTTTAATTAATTAAACACTAATTTGAATATTTTGATTCTCCATTCATATAGGCAAACCACCATGGATTGAAATTTTAGCATGTTGTTGTCTTTGTCTTAGGGGATATCTTCTGAGTTTTTCAAAGTCAGAGGAGGTCCCTAGACAGAGATCCATATTTTTCAAGTTTATGTATATTATTTGTATAACTTAATTTTGATGATTAGCATGTTGATTAAAAAATTCTAAGAAAATTTTAGAAGGTTCACCATGACCAGAAGATCCTTTGAAAATAATTTCATGAGTTAAGTCATTAAGAATACGCTTAATCTTCATAAACCCTAAAAAGCAAAGAAATTAATTTTGGGTAACATAGACATCTAAATGACTTAATTTTTTGTCTCCACTAAAATATAAACTCTAGCAAAACTCCCCATAAAAATTTCAAAACACTTAGAGTTCATTTAATATCTCAAATTAATTTTTCAAGTTAATTAACATTTTTGGCGCTAAAAAATGATATTTAATAATTAAAATATAACTTGAAAAATTATAAAAGCTGGTTTTGGAGTTCTCTGTGATGAGAGGAATTTTATAAAATAAATTTGCAGTAAAAAAAAAATTCATTTTTAGCCTATTTTAAATATTTAAAGTAATTAAAAAATGATAAAAATCACAAAAATATTTAAATTCATGAAAATTTTCTAAATTATTTTCTAAGCACTTAAGAATAATTGGAGTATTTTTCTTGATTTTCTAAATAAAAATATTGAATTTACAAGCTTAAAATAATTTTTAAAGGCTAAAAATGTTTTTTTTACTAAAATAATTCCAATAATTCAAAGAAAAATAAAAAACATGGGAAATTTATTTTTCTATGTCCCTTGACATTAGAGAGATTTAATAAAAGTATAAAACTTAATTTTTCACATTTAAAATATTTTATAATTAATAAATACCCCAAAATTTAAAATAATTATTAAAATTTAAGTAAAATTCAAAAAATCATGAAATTTGGTCCAAAGGCTTCTTTAGTCTAAGCCTACCTCCAAAAAAAATTTTCAGGGGATTAGGATTTACATTGGTCGAGTTAAGAATTTTCTTTGAAAAATCCTTTTTTGCATTAAAAATAATTATATAGATAAATTAAATTTTGAAAAATCACAGTTTCTCCTCTGATGTCTCAATTGACCCATGAGTGAGGTAGGATAAAATTCCAAAGTTATTTGGATTAAATTTGATGAATTATGAAGTAATAGAGCCTTAGGGGCAAATGTGTAATTTTGGAATTTTAGCCTTAATTAACATTTAGGCCTAATTTCAGAAAGGGAAATGGGAAATCTTTAATTCTAATTAACATATTTGGATGTTTGAAACACAAGGGGTTAACTGGTAGAAACCAACCTCACTTGTCCTAATTAAAAATGATAAATTTGCAATTTCCTTAAATTACATAAATTTGGGAGTCCAGCCGATTAAATGATCCTAGATTTAGGGGTATGATTTTGAGTGTTAATAACTCACTAATTTAATACCCCTGAGTGATGAAAAAAAAAACAAAAACATGAATCATCACCATCACTTATATGTCAATTTCATTTGCAATGACTAAGACACTCACCAAAACCTTAAGGGCTTAGTAGTGACTTAGGCTAAATCAAGTTTCATTTAAATAAGGATTAGAAAAGTAGTTTTAAGGGCTTAATAGTGACTTAGGCTAAATCAAGTTTCATTTAAATGAGGATTAGAAAAGTAAGCTTAGTAGTGACTTAGGCTAAATCAAGTTTCATTTAAATAAGGATTAGAAAAGTAAATATCATTGAAAATTAAAACAACTTTAAAACACTACAAGTCCAAGTAAAAATTTGGCTAAGTCTCTCAAACTTGTCTCTTTAAGGGTCTTCACCCACATAATTCTTAAATTGAATTATAAGTGATAATTACCCTATTCTTAGGGATAATNAAGTGGATTATGTATCCAAATGGATAAAAGCTGTTGCTTTACCTCGATATAATGCTCAAAATGTTGCAAAATTTTTGAAAATAAATATTTTTGTAGATTTGGGATGCCAAGAGTTATCATTACTGAAGGGGGAAGTCATTTCAGAAATGATATAATGGAGAAGTTATTAAAGAAATATCATATAAATCATAGGATGATACTGCTTATCATCTTCAGACAAGTTGTTTGGCTGAATTATCTAATCAGGAAATTAAGAATTATGGAAAAATTTGTGAATCCAACAAAAATGGATTGGTCAGTCAAACTTGACTATGGTTTGTGGGCTTATAGGACTGCATACAGAACTCCTATAGGAATGTCCTCATATAGGCTAATATTTGGGATGTGGGCTTGACTGCATATAGAACTCCTATAGGAATGTCCCCATATAGGCTAATATTGTGAAAAGCTTGTCACGAAAAATATGTAAATCCAACAAAAATGGATTGGTCAGTCAAACTTGACTATGCTTTGTGGGCTTATAGGACTTCATAACAAACTCATACAGGAATGTCTCGAAAAGCTTGTCACTTATAAGTTGAACTTAAGCATAAAGCATATTGGGCAATTAAAGAGTTTAATTATAATTTGAAAGATGCTGGTGAGAAAAGACTATTACAATTAAATGAGCTTGAAGAGATAAAAAGTGAATCTTATGAAAGTGTCAAATTTTATAAAGAAAATATGAAAATGTGGCATGATCGAAAGATCCTTACAAAAAAATTTCAACAAATGTAATAAATTTTACTATATAAGTCAAGATTAAGATTATTTCTAGGGAAACTTAAATCCAGGTGGATGGGCCCATTTATTGTAATGAAAGTTTATCCTTATGGAGCTGTGGATATTAAAGTCCAAAAGCTGAGAAAATATTTAAAGTAAATGGACATAGACTGAAACTTTATTTCATAAGGGATCAATAGAAGTTTAATGATGGAATGATGTTGGGTCAACTAGAGTAAGCACTAGTTACGTCGGGTGGAAGACGTAAAACCAAGCACTTTGTGGGAGGAAACCAATAAGTATCAGTATGTTTTCGTTTTTATTATCTTCTTATGTGTTATTAAGAAAATTAGGGTAGTATTTTTGAGATTATTTTATGTTAGTATTGATTTTAAGACTTAAATTAGTGATTTGGACATGTTAAAATGACAATTTTGATGTTAAGTTGACTTATGCAAAAATGTGCATTGGCGCTTAATCGCTAAAGCCAATGCTTAAGCGCGACAGTTTAAAAACATGTGCAAAATTATTATTCTAGAAGGAAAAACCGCCTAGAAGTTTGCAAAAACATGTCTTGGCAGTGTGTTTAACTTTCATAGGATTCATTCTTTACTTATGATCTCATCCAAAGTGCACAAGAGATGTATAATGGTTTCTTAGCGATTAGTATTGAAGGATATCAGAGAAGATCAACAAAATTGAAAATACCATGTCTGTACTGGATACTACGGTATTGGAGATTCATGCACATCTTGAGCATATTGGATGGCAATTGAAAATGCAATTTATCCAAACTAGTTATATAGAGGAAGCGAATAAGGTGATGTTTCTTAAGCAAAAGTGGATTGAAGAAGATTACATCAGAGCACGTCACCACCGTTCGTTTTATTAACTTTATATTCCATTTGCCCCAGGAGAGACTAATAAAAGACCTGAATTTGTTCCTTTTAATGAAGAATGGATTTAAGTTCTATGTTTGTTTTTGTGTGATTAAAGTCATTATCTTTAAGTGTTTTTAGTGTTTAAGAGATGTGTTAGTGTTTATTTTACTTATTTCTTTAATTGTGAATGTGTGTTAAGTGTTTTGTACTTAGGAAAAGTTTCTCATCCGAGACTATTTGGAGTGGGAATTAAGTGTCAATAGTATTTGTACTTGTTTGTGAATCAATATAAGTTTATTTTTGTGAAAATTTTGTGTTGTTTTAGCCTCAAATTGAAATAATTATTAAGGAGAAATTTTAAGAGAGAGAGGAGTTATAGGAAGTTGAAAATAGTCAATTAAGTGTTATTAGACCAGTTAAGATTGGTTTACTTAGGCAAATAGTGCATTTTACTTAAATTTAAATATTTCAAAAATAATGCACTGGCGCCTAAGCGCCACATATCGCGCTTAAGCCCGAGCTAACCAGAGAGGCAGGCGCCTAAGCGCCATTTACTTGCGCTTAAGCACCGATTCACGAAAACCGATTTGTAAACGGTTAAAGTCATTACCTTTTGTCGTCTTCTACCTCTCAAAATCGCAATTTTTATGGGCTAGGGTGCACCATTAAGTGGAGATTTCTTGGTGGAATTAAGAAAGATTTGCTTGATTCGGATTCCTTGAGGTAAGAGCTTTACTTCTATGCAAAAATTTTGAATTTTCACCATGTATTTTGAGCACATTTGGAGAAATTTGAAAATTCACTATTCATGGTAAAAAATGAAGAAAAATCTAGGGAAATTGCTTGAGAAGTTTAGTTTGTGTTTTTGGATGTTTAGTTTAGTGATTTAGACTTGTTTTTTTAGGTTATTTTTGGAATTTATAAAATTTGTAGAATGACACCAAGAATGAAGAGGAGTAAAGGAAAAACCCCGTTTGATTTGAGCAAATTTGTTAGTTCAAAGGATCAAGATCGATACAGTGACGCTCTACAGTCACGAAATTTGATTTAGGAGCGCTATTTTAGAAATCCGGGTGGAGACATGGAAGATTTAATTGTTCGTCGATAGTGGAAACAATTCTATTGTTTCTCTGTTGTCACATTGATTTCTGTTGTGAGGGAGTTCTATGCAAATCTCCCTGAAGCTGAAAACAATTGAGTTATTGTTTGAGGGAAGTTGGTACCTTTTTCGCCAGAGGTAATCAAGTTATTTTACCATTTACCATCGTATACTTTATGTTTTTTATGCAAATTATAGTCTTACTGAAGCAGAGTTAGATGAGATTATTTCATACTTAACTATTGGGAGAGGACTTTGGAAGATTACCAATGAGAAGAGAGTAAATTTCCCAAAGGCCGGACACTATTTCATTTCTGCTTGTCTGCTTCCTACCAATCATCTCAGTGAAGTGACCAGAGAAAGAGCAACGTTGAACTATTATATTCAAGAGGGAATGCTCATCAACATTGGAGCTTTGATCTGTCGGACTATCATCAGTTCTGGTATAATTGTTACAACTGTAGGTCTAGGATTTGCTTCCTTGACCTTTTCTTTGTGCGAGCAGGCTGGGGTTAATATGATAGTTGGGAGGAAGTTATGGTACCTCTAAAGCCCATCACGAAGATGAATGTGAAGACTTATTGTGAGCATTCAATTTTTGGCTGAAGATGAGCATTTTCCAGGAGCTATGGAATGGAAATTTTTGCTTCATCTACCTCTACTGCTTCTTCATCTAGACCATCTACTTCATGTGCTTCTACATGTCGAGGTGAGTCTACCGATACCCAAGCTGAGTTATTGTAGAAAATGAAGGATAATATCAATTTTACCGCTCATAAGGTACAAAATTTTGAGCGTTTATAGATTATACTAATAGTTATAATAGAAGGAAAAATTATTATGAAGAGAGATTCAACTCATCTTTGGAGAGCCTTATTAGAGGTGACCCAGGAGTGCAATTCCCTCCATATCTTTGATATCATGATTATGAGCCTGCAGAAAAGTGGTATAGCGATGATTCTGAGGATGAAGAGTAGAGATGAGTGATTCATTTTATGATTGTAATATGATATGAACTATGTGGTCTGGGCTTGCTACATTTCCATTTGTGTGTTGTTTTGGACTATGTTGTGTTTTGGACTTCTATGTTTTATTGTTATTATGACATTTGTGGTAGTTAGTACTTTATTTTTAAAATTTTAGGGTAGTACTGTTGTTTTGTGTTTAGTACTGTGATTTAGTTAGTTGAGAACTTAACTTAGTTTCATATCTGTTATAAAGTAGAAAATCATGCTATCTTAGATCTTAAACTTCAAATTCAGAAACTGCTACCCTTTATTTTCCTTTTATCATGTTTGCAAGCTTGTCTTTATGTTACGATTGTGATGTCAGTAGTATGTATGTTTGCTTTTATGCTTATACCTACTATTTAGAAGTCTATTGAATCTCTACATATTAAAGTAAAATGAAAATATAGAAAATATGATAAAAAAATAATTTTACTCCTGTTTTTAGTTTTATTATTGTATCATTTAAGTTTGAGGGGATGAAAAATACTTTAAAAACTGGAATTTTATTTGTTCTCAAATGTGCTACAAGTGAATTTGATTTGAAAAGAAAAAAATGGATTATGTATATGAAGTTATATTAGGGAAGTAAATTTTGATTTTAGAAATGAGTATAGGAATTTAGTTGAACTTTTGAGTAATGAAGAAAATCTTTAAGTTAAAAGTTTTTAGTGTAGAATGTTAAAATTTTTTAGCAATGAAGAAAAACTTTAACTTAAAAAGTTTTTAGATGAGAAAATGATTAATATATGTACTATCTTTAGTAAGAAAAATTGTATTTTTGAAAATTTTAGATAATTAAGACTTTTATTTTTAATACTTAAATTTCCTTTATTAAAATAATTTTCAAAACTATTATTATATTTATAAGTAAAAGACTTATATCAAGACTGCTTTAGAAAAGGAGAAGTGGAATTCAAAATCCATTAAAGACTTTTCTAGTTATAGTAATCCTTACCTGAAAAAGAACAAGAAAAGAAAAAAAGAAAGAAAAGAAGAAAACGAAAGAAAAGAAAAAGAATAAGAGGAAAAAAAATTAGGAAGGAGAAGCTTGAGGATTAGTGCCTCATCAAAATTTGGTTCTACATTTGATCTTTTGAAGTATAAAACTTGAGAAACTCTTAAGCTTTTAGATATAATATAGTAAGTAAAATTATTTTTAATTAAAATTTTTAAGTGGAGATAATAAAATAACTAAGTTCTAAATTTGGAAATTCTATAATACATTTCTGAATTAGATAGAAACTCATACTTTCAGCTTTCTTAACTTTAAGAATTTCTAAACTTGAAGTTGATCTGATTTACTGAATATATTTTCTAAATTAGACTGTTATATTTCTAAATCTAAATTTTAGTAACTCCTAAAGAAACTCATATACATACCATACAAATGTAGTTTTTAAAGATTGAAGTGTCACTTGAGGACAAGTAACATTTTAAGTTTGGGGGATTTGTTTAGTTTTTAAAGATTGGACTGTCACTTGAGGACAAGTAACATTTTAAGTTTGGGGGATTTTGATACACCTAAAATATAGTTTTAGACTCAATTTTATACCTTTTTTTAAGACATTGCGCTTTAATTGAAGGTATTTTTGTGTTTTTCTTCCAGATACAAATAAAATGATGAAAAATGTTTAAAATAGTGAAAAGGGATCAAATTTGGAGTAGAAAGGTGAAAAATGTGCAAAAGAGTTTCGGCGCCTAAGCGCCAGATCCGGCGCTTACGCGCTGGTTAAAAAGAGAAGGGCATGCTTAAGCACCAGAGGTCCCACGCTTTAGGGCCAGTGGCAGTTACTAGACAAATAAAGTCAGTTTTTGCGAATTTTGAAGAGGTTTTTAAGGCACCTATTGGCTTAATAGCTGGTTATAACCACCATGGACAAAAATTATCACGAAATGATGCATCTCTTGAGGAAATACATCAAATTTAGACATTTTTTGAAGATTTTTCAAGGCACCTCTTGGAAAACTATAAAAGAAAGAAGAGAAGACTTTATAAGGAGTCCTGAAAATACTTGGAAAATTTTGAAAGTTCATCAATTTGGGCAGTTAGTTCAGAGAGATTTTTATGCACCACTTTTACTTTTATTTTATCTTATTTGTTAGTTTATTTTGAGTGATTGTAAAGAGAAGAGATTTAAAGGAACTTTAAGAGTTTGGTGGAGAACTTGAGATAAGTTTTTATCTTTTTGCTTTGAGACACTTTTTATTTTAATTGAGACTTGTTGTTGGTTTGACAATTATTTCTACTTTTAAACTAAAGTGTGGTTTAGCTTTAATTGAGACTTGTTGGTTTGACAAAGATTTCTACTTTTAAACTAAAGTGTGGTTTTATTTTCTTCATGGATTCTAAGTAGTTTTCTTTATCTTTCTTCTTAAAATGATAACTAATTAAGTTTTGGATGGGATTTATGGAGAGTATTGATATTTAATGTTGTAATAAGTTTTGATGATTTAAGTTCATGCCCTTCATTTGCTTCTTGATTTGTCCAATCCAGATGTTAAAATCTGTTGGGAGAACATGTTAAAACCGGGCTGCTATTGTCTCAGTCAACAATTTGAAAGAATCACATGAGGTTGTATGAATGAGAATGTAATTCATATGATTGACTGCAAATAAATAAGGAAATATTCATTGAAGGGTGTAGAGTTAGAGGACTTTAAAGTGACAGGGTGTAAATAAATAGGAAAATAATCTTTGAAGGGTGTAGAGTTAGAGGACTTTAAAGTGACAGGTTGTTCATATGATTGAGTGCAATAAATAGGGAAATATTCATTGAAGGGTGTAGAGTTAGAGGACTTTAAAGTGACAGGTTAAAACAACTTGGTTTAATGTTTTAGGTTATGCTACGAGATGTTAACCCCCAGGTGGAGGAAATTGAGGGAACTCTAGAGTGAGAGTTGTTATCTTCACTGCCTAGCTGGTCTTTAGAACTATTAAAACTTTAAATTAGCCAATGTTCTTTATAGCAACTCTAGTAAGGGTAAAAAATATTATTGCTCCTATTTGGCACTACACAATTTGCATACCTCCACAACAGAATTCCTATACTTATTATTAAATCATGATTAGAAGAAATATATTTTTCTTATTAAATGCTTTTCATCTATAAAACTCTAGTTATCTTTTTAAGTTGTAATTGTTTTGTCAAAATATCAAAAATACCAATAATATTTGAATTTTTATTACTGCAAAATACATTCAGTTTAAGTAATTATATTTTTAAAAATAGAAATTTTTCTAAAAGTGCATATTGTATAAATTCTCTCTGAGTTCGATATTCAGGTTTTAATCAAAAAGTTCTATATAACTTGATAACAATACGTATACTTGCGTAGTATCCCAATATATATAAATTAAAAATTAAATTCTTATTTTTTTTAGGATCAAGTTTTTCGTTTTTTTGTAAAGTAAGGAAATATTAGTGAAATGTAATCTGAATTATTGTTGTACTTTGCATATTAGCAGTATAAAGGAATCGTAACCTCTTCATCTTTCCTTTTGGAACTGTAAGAACATCCTTGTGTTGGTAATTGGTAGAATTCTTAGACCCAGACACAACTTAACTGGTCAAAGTCCTATGAGTCTAGTGGCAGTAGAATTGGTAGCAGCAATAGTGTCATCAACTCTGCTTCTTAAGCGGAACCAGACAGGAATGCGAGCAGGCAAAGCTTGAGTTGAATTATGAGATTTTCTGGTAGATCTGATGTCTCTTAAAATTTCTTTCTTCATGCGAGGGGATACTACACACCTCACTAATTTGAGTAACTCGCCAACTAAACAACCTTCTTTGACAGCTAGTCTCTGGAAAATTGAACTAACTCAGGTGACAGGAGCAAGCTTCTTCCTTTCCCCATAATGTCCATGGATTGACGGTGAAGTTGCAGCGATCTTCTGGATACTTTCATACCTATTAGTATCCATTAAGGGATTGAACCTACTCCCTTGCAGAAGCGGATAGGTCTCCAGTAATCCTGACTCTTGTTGGTGAGGAACTTCATCAGTTGGTACTTCCGTGGAAATCCGGGCTTCAATAGCCCATCGAACCCTCCGACTACAGTTTCTCCTTTGGGTTCGAGTTAACGATGCGGTCCTCGAACTCGATCTGATTTCAAATACTGATGGCAGGACAACCAATCCTTCAGTCTGGTCATTAAGAATCATAACTTTTTTTCCCTTAGCAGAAACAAGAACAACAAGCTTGGTAAGTGCCAAGGTCGTAGTAGTCTTGACCTTCTTGTAAGAAGGCAAGTCTTGAGGGTAGTTCAAGTTAAACTCAGTTGATGGCTCTTGAACCTTCAGAGTGGCGACTTTCATCACGGTGAATGGGGTTTTCCCGAGAATGACCTAGAGACTTCAAATCTGACTCTGAACTTGATGGTAGGGGCGACATTGCGGGCATCACAGCTTGTCGACAGGTTGCATGAGAAAGTGAGTGTTGGGAAAGCCATTGCAGTAGTTTCCAAAAAAAAAGAAAGCTCTGGGGTTAGCTATTTGGCAAAAATCTTGTAATCTTAGTGTGAGCACTAAAATTAACAGAGGTCGATTTGTAGATCGGGTGAGTATTTATCTAATTTGTGGAAATTTTAAAATTTATTAAAAATAGTTTGAAAGTAGGAAGATTTAATTAATATAAGAAAAATTGAAGAGCACGAGCAGCATGACACGATCCAATTTAATTTTTAAAATAGGAATTCAAACTCAGAAGGAAGAAGTGAAGTTCAGGACCCAGTGCGGGACCAACCTTACAATGCACAAACCCTAGGTGGAACTAGTGCACCAGCACACCTATTGGAGGTTTGATCACACACAAATATTAAAAAGTCCTTAATGGCCTCTTGAACCTTTCTGTTCAAGGGTGATTGAACAGATGATCTTGAAGTCCAAAAGAGTTGACTGTACTTACCCAAGAAAGAGATGGGTGAAGCATGTCAACCGAAGAAGGGTAACCTGGTTCATGAGGGACATGAACCCATTATTGTTGTATGAAGACAATATTTCCTAATTAATATGGAGAGAAAAGCTAATGCCCAGAGGAGTCGCCAGAAGGTGTCGGAACTATTTTATTGTGAAGTTGCCCATTGGAAGCTGTCGGCAGCCGGAATCAGAATCCCGTTGCCTGCTTCAGAAAGGTATTTAATTTAAATATAGATACTAAGCTTATAAAAATATGAAATCAAAATTATCCCATATCTTTCATAGTTCAAATGAACGAGCACTATACCTCAAACCATGTATCTATCCTGAAAGATAAACACAAAACATGAAGGTGAGACTCGATCAAATAAATTAAGAAATACATGACATCCATTTGATCTGCGAAAACTATTTTATTTGCCAAAAAGTTTTCCTATTCAGTATGAATAATTAAATACGACTTATATTAAGATGGGTTTGAAAAAGTTTCCTATAAAGGCAAGCCGCTATAGTTAATTACATCTTAGAAAACTAAAGTCACCTAAGAAAACCCTCAATAAAAATCAGGGAATATTATCTTCAAAGAAGTCAAAAGGATAGGACTTTTTCATGACATCGGACAAAGAGGCATGAAGGAGGAATGACTCAAATTTGGAACATTTTGTTGTAGAATCAAAAGGAGGAAGAACTAGAGGATGTCACAGATACCGAGTAAAAATTTTGGTGACTTCTCAAACTATCCTAATGTTTGGTTTCAAATTTGGAGAGAAATATTTAAATGTTTCATTCTATCATTTTTAATTTTTTAGGACTTACATTCATGTGAAACGATCACACAAATGACCTGGAAGAAGTGAGGATTTAGGTCGTGACGAACAACAACCTCAGAATCCTAAGACGATTTAAGGCTTATGTTGTACAACAGAGCTATAAAAAAGGCCTAACAATAAGTAGAGGATTTATGTTTCATAAGCAAACAACCTCAAAGTCCTATGGCTTGTTGTTTAATTCCAAGGAGTGGTTTAGCTGAAGAAGACATGTTTTGCTTTTGAAGATGGTCGAGCTGCTCACAATGCTAGCTCTAAGCTCCTCGCCATGTTGAGTTTAAGTTTTCTAATGTGTCAGATTATGATGCCAAATCAAATGTTCCTATGGTTATGGTTCTTTAAATATAATGGGGCCTATTAATGTTGATTAGAGAGACACCGATTAGGATCCTACGGTACCCTTGTTCTAACACCACTATTTTGTTTCAGATTCACTTAGTCCAAAAGAATTTACTAAACTCAACTTAATGAGTTCATTACCTTCATTTATACCATGAAAAATCTCGTTAGCAACCATAGGTTACCTCCTCTGAAGGATTCTCGATCATTCGATAAAGACGTTTTAATTTAGTTGCAATTATTATTTTGTGATGTTTATGATTAAATTTTGAGTTGTCTTATACTTTGAACATTTTTACGGTGAATTATAGCTTGGTTAATTTTAGTTTTGGTTTTGGTTTTACGTCTATCCTAGAAGTTTTGGTTTTCATGCAGGGTGACATCGCTATTTAACTTGCAAGCTCGAGACAAGTAACACAGAAAGGTAAATGCATTAATTTAAGAGCTTATCTATTGATTCTTCTCGTTCCACTACCTGAATGGTTAGTATTTGCAAGACATTTTATATAGTTTTGCAAGGAATTTAAATTACAGGAGTAGTCGAAGGTTTAGCTATCAAACCTCAAGTTATAATTTTATTGAATCTCAGACGATCCTAGTAAAGGATTTTAGAATAAAATATGGCAAATTCAATTTGCCTTCAAAATGTCCAATAGATTTCAAAAATGCTCGAGGAATGATCTTGGACCATTTTGAAGATCTCTTGAAATACTTCGAGTTCATTTTAAACTTATCATATTGTTCCATTAATCATCTGAGGTCAAAGTGTGACTACCCCATTTTTTAGTGAAACTTAACAATTTAATTATCCCGAGAATAGGATACCCGATTAATCAATTGATGTTTTGTTTAAAGGTTATGTGAGTGGGTACCCTTAAGGCAAGTTTAGGTCATTTAAAGATTATTGTGCCCACAATTAAAGTCAAGCTTGTAGTGTTAAAAGATGTTAATCACCAATTATGTTATCTTCTAAATCCGATCAATTGAATTTAGACATTGAGCCTAGGTCAATACAAAGCCTTTAATAATCATGATATGTGAGATGGTGAGCATCAAAATTTTGATTTTAAGTGATATGTATTCTTATTGAATGTCATCCTTAAATTTGAGCTTGAGAAAATTAAATTATCATATTTTTTATCTTAAGCCCATCACTTAAGAATTGTTTGATCTCAGTCGACTTCCAAATCATGATGATTAGGAGAATTATTATTTTGTTGATGTTGTGCAAGGGTAGTGAGTGAGTTTCTACCTTTTAATCTCATTGTATTACAATCATCCAAGCATGTTTGATTAAGGCACCAGTTTAAAATGACTATTTTACCCTTGGGTCACTTCACCTCATAACTCATTAATCACAACTCAAATGACTTTGAGGGTTTAGAGTGTCATATCCATGAGGAAATTATAATGATAGAGGAGAATATGTGGATTTCTCAAAATTTAATTCAATTTAAATATTTATTTAAACCAAGAAAATAGGTTTTTTAGAAATTGATTTATTTAACTTTTCAAGATAAAGTTTTTATTTATGAGAAAATTATTAGAGGTTTCCCTAAGTCAGAGAAATACTTAGACAAAATTTCATAATATTTTGAATTAAATTTTTATTATCATTATTTTATTATTAACAAGCTTCAATGATTTATTAAATAGAAAATAATGTTATAATTACCAAAATTATTTTTATATTTTTATTAGACTCCTCTAAGTTCAGAAAACTTGGAGAAACAATTTTTATGTTCTTATGATTTCTAATTTAATCATTATAATTATTTTAATGGGAAAAATTACAAAAGTTCATTTTTAAGCTTTAAAAAATTTATTTTTGTTTAGGAAAATTAGAAAAAATATTTTAATGAGTCCCAAGTAATCAGGAAACCATTAGGAACATTTTGAAATATTTTGATATGTTTGAGATTTTTAATTATTTTTAAATTCAAAATAAAGCTGAAAATTTAATTATTTTTCTAAAAGTAATTTTTATTTTACCCAAGTGGCTCTGATCAAAAGGAACTCAGAAAATCATTTTTCATAATTTCCCAAGTGTATTTAATTTAATATAAATATTTTTGTACAAAAATACAAGGTTTCTTAGAAAATCAACTTTAATACTTGAATTTAATTAAATAATTTTCAAATTTTTATAGTGGATAAACATGATTTTTATGCACAGTGTGCGATTGTTTTTTATAAGTATATAATTTACAAAAATTAACACAATATATTTACATTTAATTAAATATAGAAATTTACAAGATAATTAAAGATATCATGATATTTTTCCTAGTCTTTTCTGACCTCATGAAACCTATAAAACGTATTTTCATAATTTTTCAAATGATATTTTGATTTATATAATTATAATAAGCCAAAAGGACATAGCCTATATTATGAGGAATAAACCCTCAAAAAATTTTAAGTCGGTGTGAGCAATGTTTGATCGTAATGAATTAAATTACTCCATAAGGTATTTAATTTATTAAAAATCAACAAATAAGAAAATAATTTTTACTTTTAGTTATATTATTTTCCTCTGTTCACCGAGTAAGAGGGTATTTTTATTTTATTTTTATGATTTTTTTAGAGAAAGATATGGAGTTTTGAAGTTCAGGTATAAAATAAATTCAAAAAATCCATATTTTTCTACTTATCCTACGCAGCGCCAATTCAACCTACGGCGGCTTCAAACTCACACGCAACGTGCTCCCATTCTTCATTGCCATCCACCGCAGTTGCTATGCGGCCCGCAGTTCACATACCAAGAGTCTGTCTTGCTTAATCTCTTCCGTTGATGAAACAAATGTGTTTGGACGGTTCTCCGTCATCGTCCCCAAGTGACCTAACCCATTAGTCATTCATAGTAAAACCGTAAGATCTTTATCTAAACTCAACCAAATTGCATGGGGTTTGTTTTAAAACCTTCATCTACTTAAGAAGAACCTATCTATATGGTATATATGGTATGAAATATAGTAAATACGTATAATGAAACAAAAAAGGCCCGGGTTACAGTTAAGTTCAATACCTTTGTCTGAGAGGGAAGGCCTCAACTAGATAGTTTTGGTAGCTTTAATTGACTCCAAAAAACCTCCAGATGAAGTTTAGTGCCTTGTTGAATTGTCTAGATAAGTTTTTGATCAAACTCGATTTAAGTTGTTGGTCTAGAGCTATGTTAAAGGTTGTTTCAGAGGAGGCTTTGATAAGGAATGAACTCCTCTTGCTCTAGAGATGGTGTGTGCACATTTAATTAAAGTTTAGTGCACTGTGGTGGAGTAGAGAGATTTATCCTTGTTTTAGGGCAAATTTTATTGGAGAAATTGGCTCTGTGGAGTGGCTATGAGTGGCTGAGAGCAAGGGGATTGCACTTGGGATGGTTTAGAGAGGCTCCGGTGAAATTTTGGTAGAGTTTCCCCAAGGTTATCAACTCTCTTTTCCTTGGTCATGGAGAGGTCAATTTAAAGCCATGGCTGACTGGTGGAGCTGAGGGCTGAGAGTTGGGTGCAAAAGCATGCTGAGGTGGAAGGAAGAAAGGCCCAAGAAACCTATTAGAGTGAGCCAAGTCAAGGGGGTTAAATTTTGGGTTTTGGCCAATGGGGGCACCTTTGAGTGGGCTATTTCTAGTGGCTGAGTGATACACCAAATATGTATGCATTTTAGACCACATATTTTATACTGATTTTTGGTGATATTGCATTTTAATGGAAGGTATTTTTTATCTTTTATTACATGTTGTTGCATTTCAGGACTTGGAGCAAAAAGGAAGCAAAAAAGATGAAATTTAGAGTCAAAATAGTGAAATTTAAAAATTGTTCAGCACCAACAGCGCTAGACTAGGTGCCGCTGGCAACATTTGACAGAGAAGATGAACTATAATTACAGACCACTAGCGTAGACGACGCCAGAATGGGAGCCGACTGCGCCAGTGTCGGTGCAGGCCTTGTTTCTAGAAGATTCGATGAATTTGGATGCTTTTTTAATGAGCTTTTGGATGCACCTATTGGAGAACCAACCGTAGGCTCTATTTATACCAAAATTGATTAGAAAAATGGCCCTCCTTGGTCTTTATTCCCCCTATTCGCCATCCATTCCCCCCTTTTGCTCACTTCTTGCCACTTTACATCATTCCACGTCATTAGTGAGTTATTTTCTATATAGTTTTAAGTCTGTGTTGTGAGTTGAAGTGTGAATTATTCTCTAAGAAGTGTTGGAAAGGAAGAGAAGTGAGAGATTTCTTCTTCCTACATTTCTTAAGAGCGGCTACAAGGGATTTACTTTGAGAAAGAGTTTCAGATAAGTGTTGTTTGTTTATTATTAATGTATGAAATTTCTTTTATATATGAAATTTGTGTTTTATTGTATCTTTCTCATGAAGTCTGAGTAGTTTTCTTTATCTCTCTCCCTACTCTGAGATATGGTAAAATGAAGAGATAATTCTAGTGGGCCAATGTGAATATTTAAAATAAATTATGATGGTTTTTCAACTCCACTCTTAATTGAAATTTTTATCTCGCCAATTAAATTGTTAAAATATGTTGTGAAGCATATGATCCAGAAAATGGAGTATGAGTTCTATAATAGAGTGAGAATCACATTTAATTTCATGAATGAGTATTTATTTCATGGAATTAAGTTCAAATAAATAAGGAAATATACTTAGTTGGGTGTAAAATTGCATATTTCTAAGGTGACTGACTAAAAATCCCCAATTCAATCTTAGTCCTTAAGAAATAAAGTGGGAGTTAGCCTTCAGAGGAAGCGAAGTGAGAGCTCTAGAGTGGGAGCCAGCATCCTCCTAGCTTAGCCACGAATTTAGGGACTAAACCTATGATTAGCCAATGATTTTCTATAACACTAAATCAGGTCAGAGAATTAAAATTGCTCCTATTTGGTATAATACATATTTAAACCATTTATCTCATCTCATTTCACAAAAAATTCATTATAATGGGAAACAACATTTTCCATATTAGAAACTTCATCACATAAACATAGTTTAATAGTTATTAATTTTAAACTTTACATTTAAATTCTGCTAGTAGTTAATAATTTTATTTTAATAGTATCCTACAAATTTAAAATTAGTGACGGTAATTTCGTTTTACTTCTGTGAATTTCTTAGTCAATTTATCATTTTAAAATTAAACATTCCCCGTGGGATCAATATTTTGGACTTAAAAAGAAAGTGTTATATTACTTGATAATAATATGTGTACTTGCGTATAATACCAACATTAAGTGCTTAATGTTATTATTCATAAAATACCAAATCAATTTTTTGGCACCATTGTAAAGCGGAATCAACTTTATAAATTTTACACAACTATATTTCTGTTTGGTCATGTTTTTTGCGTTGTTGTCGGGGAAGGTAACAATAAATTAAATAGATTTGGTAAATTCAAAATTTTAGAGATAAAAATATACAAAATACAAAATATTAAAAAAATTAAAAAAATCAATAATCCAAAAAAGTATATATATAACTATATATTTAAGAGCATTTTTAAGAAATTTTTCATTGCTTATTATATTTATTTATGCAAAATATTTGAAGGTTTAGTACCTTACGATTCAGAATTAGAACGTACTATTAGAAAAATTCAAAAACAACCAAAGTGATAAAAAATTTGAACAAAATACCGAATAGCTTAGATAATCAAATAAATGAAAATCAACAAAGGCCTTTAAAAGATTATGTTAATCCAACAATAGATGAACTTCCTTAACCAATCAAAATCTAGATGTTGTTGATATATCATTTGAGCTTAAACCTGCTATTATCCAAACTGTACAAAATAATCAGTTTGGAGGAACACCTATTGAGCATCCTAACTTACATCTTGCTATTTTTCTTTAAATTTGTGCTACTTTTAAGACGGAGTGTCTAATGACGTTGTTAGGCTTAGACTTTTTCCTTTTTTATTAAGAGATAAAGCCAACACTTGGTTAAATTGATTATCACCTGGATTTATCAGAATTTGGGGAGAACTATCACAAAAATTCTTGGCTAAATATTTTCCAGCCTAAAAAATACTAAGCTTAGAAACAATATTATATCTTTTTGTGAATTTGAAGGGGAATCAATATATGAAGCCTGGGAAAGATTTAAGGATTTCCTTAGAAAATGTCCACACCATCCTTTACCAGATTGGTTAATAATTCAAACTTTTTAGAATGGATTAGTAAGATCACTTTGAACTATTATGGATGTTGTTATAGGTGGATCTTTAATGTCGAAACCTTTTGATGAAGCATACTCTTTAATAGAAGAAATGACTACTAATAATTTTCAATGGCCCACTGAACTGATAAATCCTAAGAGAGTAGCTAGTATTGATGACTCTGATGCAATGCTTATTTTAGCATCTCAAATTGCGATTATATAAAAAAAAAGATTGATCAAATTGGAGTGAACTATTCTCAAATACCACCAGTATTAGAGGAAAATATTTACTATGACAAATAATTGATAATCAATCATCTTATTAAATTTTAAATACTATTAATAATCGAAATAACAATCCCTATTCTAAGTATACAACCCTGGATGGAAAAATCACCATAATTTTAGTTGGAATAATTATAAAAATTCAATGAACCCTTCAAGAAATTTATACAACCATGGAAATCCTAATTATCTACCTTATTATCCTCCTAGATTTAACTCTAACCCTAACCCATAAGTTAAGGAAAAGAAGTTGATGATGGAAGAAGTAATGTTGAATATGAGAAATCAAATACAAAATCAAGGGGTTGCTATTAGAAATATTGAAAATCAATTAGGACATATTGCTACTGTACTTAGTAATAGATCTCCAGGAAATCTTCCGAGTACCGTGGAACTTAATCCCAAAGATCAAAATAAGAAGCAAACTAAAGCTATTCAATTACGAAGTGAAAAAGAAGTTGAAACAAGAATCCAAAGAGAAATTGAAGTTGATGAGGAGAAGGAAGAGATGGAAAGTGACACCATAATGAAAATGAACAAACACGCGTTCCCCTAGAAAAATCATTAGCTCTATTTCCTAAATGACTAAAGCAGAAGAATAAAGACAAACAATTTAAAAATTTTTTGGAAATCCTTAAAAAATTAACTGTAAACATTCTGTTCATTGAGTCTTTGGAACAAATGTCAAGTTAAATGAAATTTATTAAAGCTATACTAAACAAGAAAAAGAAGTTTGCAGATCATGAGACCGTTGCACTTAGTGAAGAGTGTAGCGCTATTATTCAGAAAAAGCTTCCTGAAAAAGTAAAAGATCCTGGTACATTTACCATACCTTGTGCAATTGGTGAAATGTTTATTGAAAAGCCTTATGTGATTTAGGAGCAAGTATCAATCTTATGCCTCTATCAATTTTTAAATGTTTAAATTTGGGAGAGATTTTTCCTACTACTGTACTAGTAAAAGTTATAGAAGATGTATTAGTACAAGTATCAGTCTTGTGCTTCTATCAATCTTAGTGAAGAGTTATAGAAGATGTATTAGTAAAAGTGGATAAATTTATTTTCCTTGTAGACTTTATAGTACTAGATATGGAGGAAGATAAAGAGATTCCTATTATTTTGGGGAGACCATTTCTTGCAACAGGGAGAGCTGTGATAGATGCACAACAAGAGAATTAACAATGAGAGTTAATGATTAAGAAGTAACATTTAATATTGCAAAAGCTATGAAATATCCTGTAATAAAAAAAGACAATGAATGTTTTAGGATGGAAATTATTAATTATGTAAGTAATGAGCACATTAAGAAAGAGTTTGAAGAAAAATTAAAGCACTAAGATTTTAGTGAGAATAAGAATGAAATAAAAGAAGAAAATTTAGATTATATTCAAGACAAATTTGAAACTTTAGAATTTTTGGAAAATGATAATAAAAATCTTATTCCTTCAAGTATTAAACCACTTGAACTTGAATTGAAAGTATTACCTGCTCATTTAAAATATATTTTTTAAGAGATTCATCTACATTGTTTGTTGTTGTATCTTCTAAGTTATCTGAAATTCAAGAACAAAAATTAATAGAAATGTTAAAAAGATATAAAAAGGCTTTTGGATGGACTTTAGCAGATATTAAATGATATATCTCTTCAATTTGTATGCATAAAATTTTCTTAGATGAACATTACGAACCTAAAGCTGATACTCAGAGGAGATTAAACCCTATAATGAATGATGTTGTTAAAAAAGAAAGTTCAAAACGGTTAGATGCTGGAATTATATATCTTATTTCAGACAGTGCTTGGGTAAGTCCGATTCACTATGTTCCAAAGAAAGTAGGAGTGACCGTTGAAGTAAATAAGAAAAAATGAATTAGATCCAATAAGACAACTTAGTGGTTGGCAAATTTGTATAGACTATAGAAAATTAAACCTGATCACTAGGGAAGATCAGTTTACTTTACCCTTTCTAGACCAAATGTTGGATAGATAGGTTAGAAAAAAATATTACAGCTTTTTAGATGGATATACTGGTTATCATCAAATTCCAATTGCTCCTAAGGATCAAGATAAAAATACATTTACAAGCCCTTATGGAACATTTACTTTTTGTAGAATGTCTTTTGGACTATGCAATGCACCTGCAACATTTTAAAGATATATGATGTCAATATTTAGTAATTTGATTAAACATGGAATAGAAGTATTTATGGATGATTTCTCTATGTTTGGGACTTCATTTGAATTATATTTAAATAATTTAGAAAAAGTTCTAGAATTAAGTGGAAAAATCAACCTAGTACTAAATTGGGAAAAATGTCAATTTATGGTTGGTGGAGGAATTGTACTTGGGTATAAAATTTTTGGAAATGGCATAGAAGTAGATTAATTAGAGTATCATTCTGATTTTATTGTAGTGATCATCGAGTATGAAATATTTCCAACTTGATGATGCAAAAGAAGGAAACTTCTATTGTAGGAGTCTGATTTTATTGTAGTTGATAAAAATGGAAATGATATAAAATAGATGATCATTTGTCTAGACTAGAAAAAGAAATATTAACTAATTTTGCAAATGAAATTTTAGAAAATTTCCCTGATAAACAATTATATAGTATTGATGAAATAAATACATTCTGGTATGCATATATAGTAAATTATATTGTAAGTGATATTCTACCACCAAATATTAAGAATCAACAATTAAAGAAATTTATATATGATTTAAAATTCTACTTTTCGGATGACCCATATTTATATAAACAATGTAAAGATCTAATTATGAGAAGATGTGTCTCTTATGATGAAACTCAACAAATAATGTAAAGATGTCATGATTCTAAATTTAGAAGACATTTTGGAACAAATAAAACTACTTATAAAATTTTGCAAGCTGGATTTTATTGGCCTACTCTTTTTACAAATGTTAATGAATATATCAAAACATGCAATCAATGTCAGTGAGTTAGAAATATTTCTAGAAGAAATGAAATGCCTCTAAATTACACATTGGTAGTTGAACTTGGTGATGTGTGGGGATTATATTTTTTTGGGACCATTTATGCTTTCATTTGGAAACTTATATATATATTACTTGCTGTTGATTATATGTCCAAGTAGATTGAATCTGTTGTTTTACCTAAATGTGATTCTCAGAGTGTTTCTAAATTTTTAAATAAAAATATTTTTACAATATATGGAATGCTTAGAGTAATTATTACAGATTTAGGTTCTCATTTAGAAATAAGAGAATCGAGAAATTGTTAAAAGAATATGATATTGTACATATATTCTCTACTGCTTTTCATCCTCAGACTATTAGTCTACCAGAAATATCAAATCGTGAAATAAAACAAATTTTGGGAAAAGCTGTAAATCCCTATAAATTTGATTGGTCTGCTCGATTAGATAATGCATTATGGGCATACAAAGCTGCTTATAAGACTCCTATAAGATTGTCCTCATATAGACTTATTTTTTGAAAAATATGCCACTTACCAGTAGAATTGGAGCATAAAGCAGTTTGCCCTACTAAAGAACTTAATTTTAATCTAAAAGATGCTAGTGAGAAAATATTATTGGAACTCAATGAACTTAAGGAGATTAGAAATGAAGCATATGATAATGCAAAAATCTATAAAGAGAAAATGAAAANTTATGTTTTGCTTGATAAAATCATCCTTAATTAAACTCCTAAGAACCCACCAAGATAGGACATAGGGTTAGGAAAACTACCAAAACCTTACCTTTTTGCCTCAACATGAACTGCCCTCACATGTATTTTAAGTTTCAGGTGGTGGAACGAGAAGACTCGTCAGGTACGCTTTTACAGTTTTCAACATCATTTCTCTTGTACTCTTATGCTAAACTTTTATGCTTACAATAATTTGCATGCTAAACAACGATGTCATCCTGCATGAAAACTAAAACTTTCAGGATAGCCACAAAACCAAAACCAAAACTAAAACTAAAATTAACCAAGATAAAATCACAGCCATAACATTCAAAATATAGAACAACTCAAAATTTAATCACAAACATCACACAAAATTACAATTGCAACTAAATTAAGATGTCTCAATCGGATGATCTGGAATTCCTTGGAGGAGGTAACCTACGATTGCTAACGAGGCTTCCCATGGTCTAGAAAAAATTATGGAACTCATTAATTTGAGTTTAGTAAATTTTTTTAGATTAAGTGAATCCAATAGAAAATAGTGGTGTCGGAATGACGGAATCGGAGGATCCTAACCGGTGTCATCTAATCAACTTTAACATGCCCCCATAAAATTTAAAGAACTACAACCATAGGGCCACCTGATTTGACATTATAACTTGACACACTTGAAAACTCAAACTCATCGCGGCGAGGAGCTTGGAGCTAGCATGCGTTATAACATGGCACACTAGATAACTCAAACTCGTCGCAGCAGGAGCTTGGAGCTAGCTTGGTGGGCAGCATATAACTTGACACACTAGAAAACTCAAACTTGTCGCGGCAAGGAGCTTGGAGCTAGCATGATGGGTAGCACAACCATCTTCAACAGTAAAACCTGTCTTCCCTAGCTAAACCAATCTTCCTTCCTTAGAAATAAGCAACAAATCCATAAGACTTGAAGGTTGCTTGCTTATGCAACGTAAATAATCACCTTATATTTAGGCTTTTGCACAACCTGACTATAAAATATAAGCCCTAACTCGTCTTAGGATTCTGAGGTTGTCGTTCTTCAAGACCTAAACCCTCACATCTTCGAAGCTATTTGTGTGATAGTTTCACACGAATGTAAGCCCTAACAAATAAAATTGGCAGGATGAAAAATGAAGCCAAACATTAGGATACCTTGGGAAGTCACCAGGGTTCTCCTCTGGATCCATGACATCCCCTAGTTCTTCCTCCTTTGGCTCTACAACAAAATGAAAATTTGAACCAATCCCCTTTCACACCTCTATGTCCGATCTCATTTAAAAGTCCTACCCTTTAAAACTCCTTGAAGATAATATTTCTTGATTTTTATTGAGAGTCTTCTTAAGTGACTTTGGTCATTTAAGATGTAATTAACTATAAGGGTTTGCCCTTATAAGAAGCATGTCTAAACCCAACTTAATATAAACCCATATTTAATCCTTTATATTAAATAAGGAAAATTTTCTGCAAATAAAATGGTTTCGCATACCAAACGGACTTCATATATCCCTTAGTTTATTTGATCGAGCCTCATCCTCAAGTCTTGTGTTTATCATTCGGGATAGATACAGGATTTGAGGTATAGTACTCTTTCATTTAAACTGTGAAAAATATCTAATTAGTTTGATTTTATATTTTTTATAAAACAAAATATATATGTAAATTAAAATATCCTTCCGAACTGGGCGGCGGGATTTTGATTCCGATGATCGACAGCTTTTAATGGGCAACGCCTGCAATCAAAAATAGCACCGACAAGTGCTTAGAGGTGTTTATCATTAATCATATTATCTTTCTAAATCCCATCAAATAAGTTTAATCATCAATCCGAGATCACTACCAAGACCTAGATAATTTCCATGGGAGAAAGCAGCTATCATTAAAAGTTTACTTTAAGTGGTGTATATCTATTGACCTCACTTTTGGTTGAGGTTTAGCTTTTCCTCTTTAGTTGCCTAGTGTCTAGCTATAGGACTTTCCTGTTGATTATTCCTAGAAAACTAGAAACAGAACGCTCACCATTTGAAATTCTACACTCTTTTTTTGCTCAACTTGAAGTTTCACATATTGGTCCTAACCTCTAACACTTAGTAGGTGGGGTCAGTATGAGAAAGCTCAAGATGAGTCCCCATAGGACTGGTTGACCTTAGGGTTGGCTTTGGGTTTTAGTTTGGAGCTTGTTCAGTCACATACACTCACTATCACACACAATCACTCACAACCCTAAACCCAAAAATTCTTGACTTTGATCCATTAATCTTTAGGGAGACTCATGTACATGGTCCTCTAAACCCACTAGCTCTGTGCTGGGTTTAGCTAAGACAAGTACATAGAAGACCAAAATGGGGTTTTCGTTGGTCCATAACTAATATATGGTGGTTGGTAGCCCAATTCTCCGAAAAATATCCAACTTAGCATTTTGCCTCAAAATCCTCCAAATTACCTAGATACCCTTTGAACCACACATTAGGTCAAAATCCTTTAATTCACCCAAAATATCCAAATTTGTTCAAAAATCATTTCAAACAATTTGAAGATACCCAAATTACCCAAAACCACCCAAAAATGGCAAATTTTCCAAAATACCCCAAAAATTACCAAAATTACAAAAATACCCTTGGCACCCCAAACTTTCCCAAAACCTCCAAAATCTCAATTGTCTCCAAAACCAATTTGGACCCTCCAATTGAACCCAATTTGACCAATTTGACCAATTTGACTAAAACCCCCAAATTGCCTTTAAAGGCCCAATTTTCCAAAATTTACCTCAAATGTCCATCAATTGGGTCCCAATCTCCCCAAATTTGAATCCTAAACTCAAATTCACCTTTTATATGACCAACCTAAACCAAATTCAATCCTAATTGACCCTTGCTTTGAGCACCATTTTGATCTAAGTCAAGCCCCCAATTTTGGCCCTATGACTTAATCCCAATAAATTGAACCACATCGCCTACTCAATTTACCACAATTTATGTTGAAAACTCTTCATAAAAATCTTACACATCAAACTTGACCTTAAATTGGCCTTGGCAAATCCTTAATCGCACTCAATTTTAACCCAAGTCCAAAAATCCCCAAATTTTCCCTAAATTGGCAATGTCCCCAAATTCCACCAAACTGATTGCCCTAACCCCAAAATTGACACCCAATTTATGTCGACTTCATGATGTTCCCATAGTCCATCTTCAACCATCAATTTAGACTTAGCACAACCTTAGCCCAACCAAGACGCGGATTCGGAGGTTGTCGTCTTTCACGACTTAAACCCTCACATCTTCCAAGCTATTTGTGTAATCGTTTCACACGAATGTAAGCCCTAACAAATAAAATTGGAAATATGAAACATTGAAAAATTTCTCCTTAAAATTGAAGCCAAATAATATGATAGCTTAGGAAGTCACCGAGGTTCTCCTCTGGATCAATGACATCCTCTAGTTCTTCCTTCTTTGGATTCCAAAAACAAAATGCTCCAAACTTGAGCCAATCCCATTTCACACCTCTCTATCAGATCTCGTTGAACATTCCTATTCTTTTAAAATCCTTGAAGATAATATTTCCTGATTTTTATCAAAAATTTTCTTAGGTGGCTTTGGTCATTTAAAATGTAATTAACTATATGGGCTTGCCCTTATAGGAAACTTTTCTGAACCCATCTTAAAATAAACCCTATTTAATTCTTCATATTAAATAAGGGAAATTATCAGGAAATAAAACAGTTTCACAAACCAAACGGGCGTCATATATTTCTTAGTTTATTTGATCAAGCCTCATCTTCAAGTCTTGTGCTTATCCTTAGGGATAGATATAGGGTTTGATGTATAGTGCTCTTTCATTTAAACTATAAAAAATATGGGGTCAGTTTGATTTCATATTTTTCTAAAACTTAAATCTATATGTAAATTAAAACATCCTTCCAAAGCGTGCGATGAGATTTTGATTCTGGTGACTGATAGTTTCTTACGAGCAACTCAACCAAAATAGAGCTGATAGCTTCTGGCGACTCCGCTGGGGAAAAGTTTATTTTTCCATTTAAATCAGGAAAGTACTATCTTCATAGATCAGTAATGTGTCTATGTCCCTCTTGGGCCAAATTACCCTTCTTTTGTTGACATACTTTACCCATTTCTGTCTTGGGAAAGTACGATTAACTCTTTGGACTTCAGGACTGTCTGTTCAATCACCTTTGAACAAAGGGGTTCAGGAGGCCATTAAGGACTCTTTAAATCATTATGTGGGGTCAGACCCCAATAGGTGTGTTGGTGGACTACTTCCACCTGGGCATTGTGTGTTGTTAAATGGGTCTCGCACTGGGTCCTAAACACTTCACACCTCCCTTTCAAATCTAATTTACTATTTTGCAAATTAAATCAAATTCAATTGTGCCACGCGTGCTTTAAAATTAATTAATTTTTTCTACTTTTAAATTACTTTTTTACTAAAAGTTTTAAAATTTGCACAAACTAAAATTTAGCCAATCTGCAGACCAACCTCTGTAAATTTTCAGTGTTTGTACTAAAGATTACAAGGTTTTGGCAACGTAGCTAACCACAAAACTTTCTATTTTGAAGCTGCAGCAATGACCTACCCAACACTGACCTTTTCGTGCAACTTGCCGACAAGCCTTGAAACCCGCAATGTTGCTCCCACCATTAAGTTCGGAGCTAAATTTGAAGACCTCAAGGTTATCCTTAAGAAGGCTCCGTTCGTTATGATGAAAGTCACCTCTCCTTGAATTCAGGAGTCATCTGCTGAATTTGACCTGAACTGTATTCAATACTTCCCTTCCTATAAGAAAGCCAAGATTACTATTGCCGTCGTGCCACCTACCAAGCTTGTTGTCTCCGCTGTTGCTAAGTGGAAAGAAGTAATGATCATTGAAGATTCGACTGAGGGATTAGCTGTCTCTTCATCAGTATTTGAAATTGGGTTGGGTTCAAAGACTACACCACTAACTCAAACCCAAAGTAGAAACCATAGTAGGAGAGTTCAGAAAGCCACTAAAGCTCAGGCTCCTAAGGAAGTACCTACTGATGAAAAGCCTCACCAAGATAAATTAGAACTACCAGAAGTATATCCACTTCTGTGAGGAAGTAGATTCCATCATAAGATTGCCACTACATTACCATCTGATGGATACCAACTGGTAAGAAAGTATCTAGAAGATTGATATTGCATTACCATCACTTCATGGACAAGGCGTGGAGAGAAAGAAGTCTACTTCTATCACCCAGTCAGTTTAGTTTTTCATAGGCTAGCTGTTAAAGAAGGCTGTTCAGTGAGTGAACTACTTAAATAAGTGGTACATGCAATATCCCCTCACATGAAGAAAGAAATCCTAAAGGACGTTATATCTGCCAAACAATCTCAGAAGTTAACTGAGGCTTTGCCTACTCGTATTCATGTCTGGTTTCTCTTGGGGAGCAGAGTTGTTACCACCATAGTCACCACCGACTATGCCATCGCCAGGACCGCAAGTTGTCGACCGATTAAGTCAAGATTGAGTCCAAGAATTTTATCGAGTACGCACCACAAAGACATCCCTAAAATTCCAAAGGAAAAGACAAAGAGATTACCTAATAATGTAGTTGGTCAACACCATGGGGAGCATACTCTTCCTGAACATGCTGATGTTTCTGCTAGAACACTCAATTCTAAAGCATCATCACCAAAGAAAAAGGTATGGATAGCCAAGATCATTGTACCAATGCAGTCCAGTGAGCTCGCAAGGCAAGAGCATGAAATGAAGGCAGTGTCTGAAGTATCTAACATGTTCACAGCTATTGTGGAAGTCACCCTTAGGATTCCTGAACCTTAGGGTTGACCCTGGGTCTTGGTCTAGAGATAAGGCATTCACTACACTCATCTACACCCACATTCACTCACAACCCTAAACTCAAACTTCTAGTCTAGATCCNGATTACTAACAAGAAGTTTGAACCTGTACTATAGTTCCATTATATAATAAAAGATTGAGCTTATTTTCAGGAAAACTAAAATCCAGATTGTTAGCACCATTTAAAGTGATTAAAGTTTATTATTATTGAACTATTGTTATTAAAGATCATAAAACTAGAAAAATATTTAAATTTAATGGGCATCGATTGAAACATTATTATGAAGGACACTTACCACAATTTAAAGAAGTTTTAATGTTAAGTCATCTTGACTAAACTGATACGTTAGGCTGAAGACGTTAAACTAAGCGCTTTGTAAGCGGCTACTGATACGACTAAAAATGTACTATTTTTCATGCTTTATTTTATAATTTTATTGCACTTTAAGGGTGCATTTTCTTGTCTTTTTGGTTGTAGGTACATCAAATTGAAGAGTTTGAAGTGAATGAAGCAAAGGGAACAAAAATGGATCAAAACAAAGCAAATTGGGTCAAATTGGGGCACACCGAAGCCATGGGGGGGGGCCGAAACTGGACACTTAAGTGCCTATGCCTAGCGCTTAAATGCCCAAATATGGTGCCACCAGATCGATAGAAGGGCACTTAAGCACCCAAAAATCAGCGCTTAGGCACCAAAAACGATTTTCAACATATCTTCTAGAATATACATCAAATTTTGACAATTTTTAAAGTGGTGCTTCTTGTATCTCTTAGGAAATTCACTAGAAATGATTAAAGGGACTTTCTGGAAGAATTTTTGGTGGTTTGTTGACCTCACTTTTGGTGGAGGTTTAGTTTTTCCTCTTTAGTAGCCTAAGGTCTAGCCATAGGACTTTCTTTTTTACTATTATTAGAAAACTACAAAAGACACCCTCACCACTAGAAATTCTAAACTCTTCTCTACTCAACATGAAGTTCCACATTATGGTCCTAACCTCTAGCACTTAGTAGGTGGGGTCACTATGGTGGAAACTCAAGATACCCTTAGGACTGCTGGACCTTAAGGTTGACCCTAGGTGTTGGTCTGGAGCTAATTCACTCTCTACTCTCATCTACACTCACATACACTCACAGCCTTAAACTCAAATTTCTAGCCTAGATCCCTTGATTATTTGGGATACTCATGTAGATGGTCCCCTAAACCTACTAGCCCTAGGGCTATGGTTTAGCTAAGACCACTATGTAGAGGACCCAAAATGGGGTTTCCATTAGACCATGGCTTGTTGGTAATGGTTGGTACCTCAACTCTACCAAAATACCCATCTTGGCCTTTTACCCCTAAAACACCCCCATTGCAAAATACCCCTCTTGGGCCCAAAATTCCAAAAATTCCAAAAATTCCTAAAAAATCTCAATAAATTTCAAATATTCCCAATTATATTTCTCTTAACTACCACATGACTCAATTTTAACCAATTTTACCATCTTTAACCGAAATCCCCAAATTTGCCTTTAAGGGCCTAAATTCCCCAAATTCAACTCAAATGTCCATCAATTTGATCTCAATTGACCCCAATTTCAATCCTAAACTCAAATTAACTTTTGATATGACCAAATCTAGGCTTAGTTGGTCCATGATTTGAGCCCAATTTTGAGTTAGTTCAAAACCCCAATTTTGACCATATGACCTAATCTCACCAAATTGAACCCATAGCCTAGTCAATTAGCAAAATTAATATTTCAAAATTTTGATAACATTACTATACATCAAAATCAACCATTAATTGGCCTTGGTGAAGCCTCAAATCCGTTTGATTTTGGTCTAAATCTAAAACTCCCAAATTTAGCCATAAATTGGCTAAGTCCCCAAATTTCACCCAATTGATATCCTTAACCTGCAAATTGGAATCCAATTCATGTTGAAAACTCTTCATGAGGTCCCTATTAACTATTTACAATAATCAATTTGGACTTAGCCCAAGGCTAACCCAAGCTAGACCCAAGCCTAGCCCATTGACCATTAAAAATAATCAATTTGGACTTAGCCCAAGGCTAACCCAAGCTAGACCCAAGCCTAGCTCAACATGAAAACTCTTCATGAGGTCCCTATTGACAATTTACAATAATCAATTTGGACTTAGCCCAAGGCTAACCCAAGCTAGACCCAAGCCTAGCTCAACATGAAAAATGATTAAAGTTCAAAATTCCCTCAAATTGACTCTTCAATTGAGCTCAAAACTGCTTCCATTCATCACCAAAGTTGTTCCTTATGATCATATACACCAAATGAAATATTATTTTGGGCCAGTTGACATGTCTAACCTAGCCCAAACCCAAGTTTTGGTCATTTGCACCCACTTGGACCCAGGCACTAAATGTGACCTAACCGCCCTAAAGTCACCAAATTCATACTAAAATTACCCTCTGAAATAGCCTCTGCCATATCTCTAGGTTGAATTCATACTTAGGCCTTACACCAAGATCAGGGACTCAATCCCTAGCCTCCTTGGACCCCAACGAACATGTCGAACCACTCTGATCGAAGCTTCACTTCTTAGAGAAAAGGTATAAAACCTCACCTCATCTCGAGCCTATTTTGATTCTCCATTTAATTAGGCTTAATTTAATTGCATGATTTACATGGATATGTTCGTCTCACTTAGACGAGCCCATAGGATCAAATCTGAGGTGATTTGGTTGAGTCTAGACTAAGATCTTAGGGTTTTAGTGTGGACGGGCACAGGATCATTCTATCGGGGAGGATGACGGGGAGCCCTTTGATCGAGCGTGTATCAAATGGATAGAGGAGATCGAGCCGAACAGCGCTTCGGGAAATAAAACGCGGGTCGAGTCAGCAGCAACGTGGATGGTGGCGTCCAACCAGAGCGCGCCACGCATGCCTTTGGAGCTGCCTAGGATCTAGTTAGCACACACGGTTTAAATAGATAAATGGGCCTTTTTCTTATTCTTTTAAATACCCCTTACTTAGAAAATTCATAACTTTGTGTAAAAAAATCACAAAAATAAAATAAAAATACCCTCTTGGAAAATACATAACTTTGTGTAGAAAAATCACAAAAATAAAATAAAAATACCCTCTTGCTCAGCTTCTATTTATTTAAATACCCCCAAACTTATAAAATCCATAAATTTGTGTAGAAAAATCACAAAAATAAAATAAAAATACCCTCTTGCTCAGTGAACAGGAGAGAATAATGTGGAATAAATTTCAAGTGCATTTGATGCATGGTATTTTTAATTAATTAAACACTGTTTGGGATCATTTGATTCTCCATGCATATTGATACATAACCTTGGCTTGAAATTTTGGCATGTTGTAGCCTTTGTAAGGAGAAACATCCTCTAATTTTTCCAAAGTCAGAGGAGGTTCCTATACAGAGATCCATGTTTTTCAAGATCTTGCACATTATTTATTTAAAATAATCATGGAAATTAGCATATCCTAAGAAAATTTTGGAAGGTCCACCATCACTAGAGAAGCTTTTGGAAATAATTCCACGGGTGGGGTCATTTAAAATGCCTTTAAATTTTACAAACACTAAATCACTAAGATAATTAATATTGGAAAAGATAAACATTTAAATGATTTGATTTTTGATCTCCATTATGATTTAAGATCTTCAAAACTCATCATAAAAAGTTCAAAATATTTTGAGTTCATTTGATAATTTAAATTAATTTTTAAAGATAAACATCATTTTTGGCACTTAAATGATTTTTAAAAATCAAAATATAACTCAAAAAATTATGAAACTTAGTTTTTTGAGTTCTCTGTGATTAGGGAAATTTTATATAAATAAAATCATATTTAGAGTAAAGCTTAATTTTTAAGATATTTTAAATATTTAAATAATTAAAAATTCATAAAAAACACAAACATAATAAAATACATGGAAATATTTTAAATTGCTTTCTAATCACTTAGGAACAATTGGAATATTTTTCCTGACTTTCTAAATAAAGATATTTAATTTCAAAGCTTAAAAAATTTTTTTAAAGACTAAAAAATGAGTTTTTCACTAAAATAATTGAAATAAATTAAAAAAAAAATCAAAAAAATATGAAATTTGCTCCTCTCGGTCTTTTGACTTCAAAATTTTTTTTTTTTCAAAAAATACAAAACTTAATTTTCACTATTTAAAATATTTTATTTTATTAAATATCCCAAAACTTAAAATAATTCTAATAAATCACAGATAATTCAAAAAATTATGAAATTTGATCTAAAGGCTTATCTGATCTAGGTCTAGTCCCAGTAAAAATTTCAAGGGATTAAACTTTACCTTGGTCAAGTTAGGAATTTTCTTTGAAAACTCCTATTTTTTGCATGAAAATAAATATATAAATTAAATTAAAATTTAAAAAATCACATTTTCTCCTATGATGTCTTAATTGAACCATGAATGAGGTAGGATAAAAATTTTAAAGTCATTTGAATTGAATTTGAAAAATTATGAAGTGTTAGAGCCTTAGGGGAAAATGTGTAATTATGGAAATTTAGCCTTAATTAATATTTAGGCTTAAGTCAAAAAGAGAAATGGGTAACCTCTGATCTTAATCAATTCATTTGATGCTTAAAACACAAGGGGTTATTTGTAGAAACCAATCTCACTTTCCTCATTAAAAAGATAAGTAAATAAATTTCTAAATTATTAAAATTTGGAAGTTTATTAAAATTAAATGATCCTGGACTTAGGATTGTAATTTTCTAAATTATTAAAATTTGGAAGTTTATTAAAATTAAATGATCCTGGACTTAGGGGTATACTTTTGAAGTTAATAATTAATCAATTTAATACCCCTATCTTGATTTTCAAATAAAATCCAAATTAAGTCAATAATTATTCAATTTAATACCCTTATCTTGATTTTCAAATAAAATCCAAATCATGAATCATGACCACTTAAAGCTTAACCTTTTCCCCTATTTTGATTTTCAAATAAAATCCAAATTATGAATCAAGACCACCTAAAGTTTAACCCTTTTCAAAAATTAAGACACCTCATTTAGGTCTTAAGGGCTTAGTGGTGACTTAGGCCAAATCTAAATTGACTAAATGAGGATTAGAGAATTGCCTTAAGGGCTTAGTGGTGACTTAGGCCAAATCAAAATTGACTAAATGAGGATTAGAGAAATAGGCTTAGTGGTGACTTAGGCTAAATCAAAATTGACTAAATGAGGATTAAGGAAATAAACATAATTATATCAAACATCCTTGAAACACCATTAAGCCCAATTAGGTTTAAAAATCATAATCAAACATACTTGAACCTTAATGGTGACTTAAGCCGAATCAAGATTGACTAAATGAGGATTAGAGAAATAAACATAACATAATCAAACATCCTTGAAAAACCACTAAGCCAAATTAGGATTAAAATTTGGCTCTGTTCCAACAACACTAACTTGCGTCTTTATGGGTCTTCACCCACAAAATTCTTAAATTGAATCACAAGTGATAATTACCCTATTCTTAAAGATAATTGAGACATCAATGTTCACTGAGTAATAAGGGTATTTACAGGATGACTTATTAAGCAACAAAATCAGTTTAAAAGAACTCGAGATTTTCCACCAGACAACGAGAGAGTAGCACAGACCCGTTTCTTTCTCTAGATCTGTTGGATGTCTTGAAGATCTACTAAATTTAATATGTTTTTCTTGACAAAATCATCCTTAATTAAAAGGACTCACCAAAATACAACATATAGTTAGGAAAACCACCAAAACTTTACTTTACCTGCTCTTCATAAATTCCCTCGCATGCATTTTTAAGTTTCAGGTGGTGGAACAAGAAGACTCACCAAATATGCTTTTACAGTTTATAGTACCATCTTTCTTGTGCCTTTTCCTTACATGCTTCCCTTTATGCTTACGTTGTTTCTTTTTTATACTTGCATTCACCTACATGTATGAAAACAACATAAACTTGCATGTTAACCAAAACCAAAGCCCAAAACCAAAACTAAAATCAACCAAGATAAAATCCACCCCACAACATTCAAAATATAAAATAACTCAAAATTTAATCACAAACATCACACAAAACTACCCGCTACAACATTCAAAATTCTACAACATTCAAAATATAAAACAACTCAAAATTTAATCACAAACATCACACAAAACTACAACGCTACAACATTCAAAATATAAAACAACTCAAAATTTAATCACAAACATCATACAAAACCACAACTGAACATGCAAAATATAAAACAACTCAAAATTTAATCACAAACATCACATAAAACTACAACTTCCGACATTCAAAATATAAAACAACTCAAAATTTAATCACAAACATCACACAAAACTACAACTTCATTAAATTAAGACGTATTTATCGGATGATCGGGAATCCCTCGAAGGAGGTAACCTACGGTTGCTAACGAGGCTTCCCACGGTCTAATTGAAAGAGGGCCATTGCAAATTATTAGTAGCCATTTTTTAAATAATGAATACGCTTCATCGAATGGTTTTGACATTAATGATCCACCAACAACAACATCAATTATCAATTTAAGAGATCCAAATAATCTGTTATAAAATGTTTGAATTATTAATCAATCTAGTAACACATGGTGTAGACACTTCCTACGGAGATCTTTAAATCTTTCCCAAGCTTCATAAATTGATTCCCCTTCAAACTGACAGAAATATGTAATATCGTTTCTAAGCTTAACAGTTTTTTATGGTGGGAAATAGTTAGACATTTTTTTTTGTGATAAGCCTCCCTAAGTCTAATAGATCCAGTGCTGACAA
The DNA here is from genome assembly GCA_002079205.1 of Phalaenopsis hybrid cultivar. Lineage (NCBI taxonomy): Eukaryota > Viridiplantae > Streptophyta > Magnoliopsida > Asparagales > Orchidaceae > Phalaenopsis > Phalaenopsis hybrid cultivar. The sequence continues at coordinate 105,132 of JXCR01147119.1, forward strand.
GTTTAACCTATATTAGCTTTATCCCTTAATGAAGAAGGAAAAAGTCTAAGTCTGACTACATCATTTGACACTCCATCATATTTGAATGTAGCACAACGTTCTAGAAAACTAACAAGGTGTAAGTTAGGATATTGATCCCGAGAATATATAGTTGTGTAAAATTTATATAAGTTTGACTCCACCATGCAACGGTGCCAAAAACTTGATGTAATATTTATGATTAAGAAATTTAAGCAATTAATGTTGGGATTCTACGCAAGTATATGTATCATTATCAAGTAATAAAGGACTTTCTATTTAAGCTCCAAATATTGATCCCATGAGGAATGTTTAAATTTGAAGTGATAAATTAACTAGGAAATTCACAGAAGTTAAACAAAATTACTGTCACTAATTTTGGAATGTGTAAGTGTCGGCTACTTTTTTTAAATAAAATTTTAAAATTTTAATTTTATTATAATATATAATGTANATGCACATGCTTAAGATATGTTTGCCAAATCCAAGCATATTTGCATTAAATTGCTGTGATGGATTCCTCTAGGTTCCCTGAGCTCCTAGCCGCCTCCCCCTGGCCGGCCAGCCGGCTTAGCGGCCGGAAGAGCCCAAAACTGAGAGCCACCCCCATGGCATCTCTCCTAAATCAAACCTACAGGCCAGCTCATCCAAATCAAACTATGGAGCTCCTCTGCCCTCCACCTAAGCACCACATTACACCTCCTAATTGACCATGACAGCCACCATAACCCCATTTTTTATAAAAGTTCGCCTCCATGGCCATTGAACTAAGTGCTGAAAATTTCTTAGAGAGGCCTCTCCAAAATTCACACAGAGCTTCCCTAAGATCCCGGATCTACGTGTTGAAAATTTCTCAGAGAGACCTCTCCAAACTTCACACAGAGCTTCCCTAAGATCCCCTTAGTGCATCGCAACCATTTTTCCTCACCCATTCCCCTTGTCGGAGCTCAATTTTGAGCTTGAAACCTTGTCAAAAACCAGGAAATAGCCCAATACATCTCCACACTCTACCAAACTCCAATTGCTTGTGCCCACACCTTCACCAGAGTGAAAGAAGCTAGAGCCCCATCAAATTCCCCTTCCACAGAACCTCTACCATAGCTCTAGACCAACACCTGAAAACGAGCTTGGTCAAATTCACACCTAGACTTCACACCAAGGTTAGGGACTCAATCCCTAGCCTCCTTGGACCCCAACGAACGTGCCGAGCACCTTTGATTGAAGCCTCCCTTCTCAGAGGACTTAATCCCTAGCCTCCTTGGACCCCAACGAACGTGCCAAAGACCTCTGATCAAAGCTTCCCTTCTGAGAGCAAAGGTATAAAACTCCTCCTCCTCCCGATCTTGTTTTGATCCTCTATTTACTTAAGTTTGATTTCATGGCACCTTAACCATATGGATGTGTTCGTCTCACTTAGACGAGTCCATAGGATCAAACCCGAAGTGATTTGGTTGAGTCTAGGCTGAGATCTTAAGGTTTTAGTGTGGACGGGCATGAGATCATTCCATCAGGGACGATGACGGAGAGCCGTTCGATCAAGCGTGTATCAAATGAACGGGGGAGATTGAGCTGGACAGCGCTTCGGGACATAAACCGCGGGCCGAGTCAGTAGCTACGTGGACGGCGGTGTCCAACCAAAGCGCGCCACGCATGCCTTCGGAGCTGCCTAAGATCTAGTCAGCACGCGCTATTTAAATAGATAAATAGGGCTTTTTCCTATTTATTTAAATGCCCTTAACTTAGAAAATCCATAACTTTGTGTAGAAAAATCACAAAAATAAAATAAAAATACCCTTGAAAATACATAACTTTGTGTAGAAAAATCACAAAAATAAAATAAAAATACCCTCTTGCTCAGCTTCTATTTATTTAAATACCCCCAAACTTATAAAATCCATAAATTTGTGTAGAAAAATCACAAAAATAAAATAAAAATACCCTCTTGCTCAGTGAACAGGGATAATAATGTGGAATAATTTTCAAGCCCATTTGATTCATACAATATTTTTAATTAATTAAATACTCTCTGGAATTATTCGATTCTCCATGCATATTGACACATCACCTTGACTTGAAATTTTGACATATTGTAGCCTCTGCAAGGGGGAACATTCTCTGATTTTTCCAAAGTCAGAGGAGGTCTCTATATGGAGATCCATATTTTTCAAGTTATTTCACATTATTTCCTTGAAATAATCATGGAAATTAGCATTTTGATTATAAAATCCTAAGAAAATTTTGGAAGGTCTACCATAACCAGAGAAACCTTTGGAAATAATTTCATGGGTCAAGTCATTTAAAACATCCTTAAAATTTTCAAATACTAAATCACTATGATAATTGATTTTGAAAAATAAAAACATTTAAATGACTTGATTTTTGATCTCCACTGTGATCTATGATCCAGATAACTCATCATAAAAGTTTCAAAATATTTTGAGTTCATTTCATCATTTAAATTGATTTTTAAAAAATAAATACCACTCTTGGCACTTAAATGATTTTTAAAAATCAAAATATAACTCAAAAAAATTATGAAATTTATTTTTTTTGAGTTCTCTGTGATCAGGGATATTTTCTAAAAATAAAATTTTTTTTAAAGTAAAAACCTGATTTTTGGCCTATTTTAAATATTTAAATAATTAAAAATTCATAAAAATCACAAAAATAATAAAACTCATGTTTGTTTTATTTAAATAATTAAAAATTCATAAAAATCACAAAAATAATAAAACTCATGAAGATGTTCTAAATTGATTTTTAATCACTTAGGAACAATTAGAATATTTTTCCTGATTTTCTAAATAAAGATATTTATTTTCACCAATCACTTAGGAACAATTAGAATATTTTTCCTGATTTTCTAAATAAAGATATTTAATTTCAACTTTTAAAGACTAAAAATGAGTTTTCACTAAAATAATTCCAATAAATCAAAGAAAAATTTGAGAAATATGAACCTAATCACTTAGGAACAATCAAAATATTTTTCCTGATTTTCTAAATAAAGATATTTATTTTCAAAGCTTAAAAATAATTTTTATTTAAAAGGCTAAAAATGAGTTTTCACTAAAATAATTCCAATAAATCAAAAAAAAAATATAAAATTTAAAAGGCTAAAAAAGAGTTTTCACTAAAATAATTCCAATAAATCAAGGAAAAATTAGAAAAATATAAAATTNTATAATGTAATTTTAATTTTGTGAAAATGACATTTTTTTATTACTTTTGGAAAATGTTAAGACCGCATAGACCTCATATATCTAATAGTTTAAATAGCTGAGCACGATACCATAAATGATATATCACTTAAAGGATGAACGTATCACTTATTGGTAGGCTCAACTATTTAAACTTAAAAGTTTATGACTCTATTTTGGTCTACAAAATTTATAGCCGACGAATTCCCCTATCTAATACACAGATTACATAGGGTTTAGATTAACATGGGTTATTAATTCCTTATAAAGGCAAGCCCTATAGTTAATTACATCCTAAATGACGAGAGTCATTTGATAAAACTCTCGATAATGATCAGAGGTTTTGTCTTCAAGAATTTAACGTTTAGGTTTTCATGATTGCTTATAGGGAAATTCAAGTGGGATAGGTTCAAATAGGAACAGTTATTTCTGGAATCCAAATGAGTGAAGAGTAGGAGATGTAGAAGATATCAAATAAGATTCAGTGACATCTCAACTAACTTATGGTTTGGCTTTACATTATTGAAAGAGAAATTATGTGTGTTTCAGTCCTGTAAATTGTTTAGATATTTGGGATTTGTGTCTACATGTCATATGCAAATAGCCCAAGAAATTGTGAGGATTTATGTTATACCGAACGACGACCTCAAAATCCTAAAAAGTTTAGGATTTATTCATATGATATACAATCATATGAAATCCTAAAAGATAGTGTATGAGGATTTACGTCGTGCTAGAAGAACGACCTTAGCGTCTTTTAGGTATCTTATTTAAATCTACAGAAGTTTAACTAAGGCTCCTCTCTCCACTTTCTTTTGTAGTCTCGACCACCTCCCAGAGATGAATATTCACTTACTTTAGGTCACCACCTCGTCTGAAGAAGAGGGGAGAAAGAAAAGAGAAAACCATGCCTCGAACGGCCTATCCTAGGGAGTTATATAAACATGCTAGGAAAATAATATTTAAAAGTATGAATGTCTATAGTACAATGCACTAAAGGAAAGGAATAACCACATAGTAAAGTATTGCAATTGGAAAAGACTGAAGGAAAACTATGAAAGAAAAGCAATATAAAGAAAAGAAAGACAATGCTGTAAAGAAAGAAATATACAGTAAAGAAACAAAACTGAAACAACTAAATGTACCTGATTAATTCTGGCGATGCTACAAAACATATTAAAATTGCATTATATAAAGGGGTTAGATAAACATTGTAGAATATAAAAGAAAGGTTAAATGATAAGCATATGAAAATTTAAAGTGGGATATTGATACACCTAAAATATATAGTATTTCTAGATACATTTTTATACCTATTTTTGAGATATTGTGCTTTAATAAAAGGTATTTTTGTGTTTTTCTTGCAGATACAGGTAAAAATGGAAAAAATGCTGAAAGGAGTGAAAAAGGATCAAATTTCGAGCAAAAAGGTGAAAAATTGTGCAAATGAGTTTTGGCGCATAAGCGCCAGATCCAACGCTTAAGCGCCGGTTAAACAAAGAAGGCCGCGCCTAATCGCCAAGATCTTGCGCTTAAGCGTCAGTGGCAGTTACTAGACAAGTAAAATCAGTTTTCACAAAATTTGAAGAGGTTTTTGAGGCACAAATTAGCTTAATAGGTGGTTGTAACCACCATGGACAAAAATTATCATGAAAGGATGCGTCTCTTAGGAAAATACATCGAATCATAACACATTTTGAAGAGATCCTAAAGCACCTCTTGGAAAACTATAAAAGAAAGAAGAGAGGACATAGAAAAGGGTCCTGAAAATATTGGCATGTTTTGAAAGCTCTTTTCTGGGGAGTTAGTTTAGAGAGATTTTCAGGAATCACTTTTTATTTACTTTATCCATTTTGTTATTTTATTTTGAGTGATTGTAAAAGAGAAGAAATTGAAAGGAACTTCAAGAGTTTGGTGGAGGACTTGAGATAAGTTTTTATCTTTTTGTTTTAGACTACTTTTAGTTTTAATTGAGACTTGTTGTTGGTTTGACAATGATTTCTTCTTTTAAGCTAAAGTGTGGTTTTGTTTTCTCCATGAATTCTGAGTAGTTTTTTTTATCTTTATTCTTAAAATGATAAGTAATTAAGTTTTGGATGAAAGTTGTTGAGAGTATTGAAATTTAATGTTGGAAGAAGTTGTGATGATTTAAATCCATGAACGTCATTTACTTCTTGATTTGGCCAATCCAGAAGGTAAAATTTGATGTAAGAACATATAAAAACCGAGCTGGTATTATCTCAGTCAATAATTGGAAAGAATCAAATGAGGTTCTATGAATGAGAAAGTAGTTCATATAATTGAGTGCAAATAAATAGGAAAATATTCATTGATGGGTGTATAATTAGAGGACTTTAAAGTGACAAGTTAAGGCCCCCAACTTGGTTTATTTTTTTAGGTTCTGATACAAGAATGTTAGCCCTCAGGTGGAGGGAATCAAGGGAACTCTAAAGTGAGAGCTAGTCTTTTCCCTGCCTAGCCGGTCTTCAGAACAATTCAAACTTTAAATTTGGCAATGTTGTTTATAGCATCTCTAGTAAGGGTTAAAAATATTATTGCTCTTATTTGGCACAACACAATTTGCATACTTCCACAACATAACTCCTATTCCTATTACTGATTCAGGATAAGAAGAAAGATATTTTCATACTAAATACTTTTCTTCTACCAAAACTTTAGTTTTCTTTTTACTATTTCGTTAAAATATCAAAAATACCAAAAAAAATTTTACTTTTAAATTCCTACAAAAATCATTTTTAGTTTAAATAATTATCTTTTTAAAATAGAAAAATTTTCTAAAAAGTGCATACTGCATAATCTTTCCTGTGGGTTCAATATTCTTGTATTAATCAAAAAGTCCTATATTACTTGATAATGATACGTATACTTGTGTAGTATCCCAATATAAATATATATAAATTAAAAAGCTAAATTTTAATTTTTCTTCAGAATCAAATTTTTGGTTTTGTTGCAAAATAAGGAAATATAAGTGAAAAATACCATTAGAACTATTGTTATACTGTGCATAAGCATTAAGTATCCAGGGATCAAGTTTTTGGCACCATTTCCAAAGAAGAAAACTAAGTAAATTTCTATTTTTAGAAAGTCTTATTTAAAATTTAAATATTATATCTTATTTTGTATGTTTTATTTTATTTTATTTTATATTAGTGTATGTGTAGTTCAGGTTTTGAAAGACTAGTGCCATACGATTCTGAGTTAGAAAGAACTATTAGAAAAATTAGAAAAACCAAAAAAAATTAAGAATCTTGAAAAATATAAAAATATTACAGAAATAGCAAACCAAAATTTTCAAAATGCTGAAATTCAACAAGAGTTTAGACCTTTAAGAGATTATGTCAACCCTACTGTAGATGAACTTCATTGTAGTATTCAAAAACCTACTTTAGTGGCTATTTCATTTGAGCTTAAACCTACTGTTATCCAAATGGTATCAAATAATCAGTTTGGGGGATCACCAACTGAAGATCCAATTTTACATCTTACTAATTTTCTAGAATTATGTGCTACATTTAAATACGATGGTATTTTAGATGATGTCATAAGACTTAGGTTATTTTCTTTCTCACTGAGGGATAAATCTAAGATGTGGTTGAATTCGTTAGCACATGGATCTATCAGAACTTGTAGTGATTTAGCACAAAAATTTCTTGCTAAATATTTTTCACCATAAAAAACTGTGAAGCTTAGAATGATATTACATCTTTTAATCAGTTAGAAGGGGAATCTATTTATGAAGCATGGGAAAAATTTAAATAACTCTTAAGAAAGTGTCCACACCATGCTATACCAGAATGGTTAATTATTCAAACCTTTTATAGTGGATTAATTGGTTCTCTTATATCTATTATCGATGTCGTTGTTGGTGTTTCATTGATGTCAAAACCATTTCATGATGCTTATGCTTTAATTGAAGAGATAGCTACCAATAATTTTCAATAGCCTTCTGAGAGGGTGAATCCAAAGAAAGTAGCCAATAATCATGAAATTGATGCATTTACTATGTTAGCAAATCAAGTTGCTGCAATTTGAAGGAAGTTAGACCAACTTGGAATGAATTTTTCTCAACCAATTTTCATGATTGAAGAGAATCCATTAGGCCAAATCGTAGATTCTAAAGCATCATTAGAAACATTGAATGCCATAAAAAATAAGCAAAATAACCCATATTCCAATTATTATAACCCAGGTTGGAGGAACCATCCCAACTTTAACTGGAATAATAATTCAAGTGGTAATAATCAGCAATGGGGGAACAACCAAGTAAACCCATTTGAAAATTGGAACAACCAAGAGAATAATAATTATAGATCTACTTATCCTCCATGAATAAACAGTAAAACACAATTTAATGATAAGAAGTTGTCTATCGAAGAAGTCGTGTTACAAATGAGTAATCAATTAAAAAGTCAAGGAGCTGCAATTAGAAATATTGAGAATCAACTTGGGCAAATTACAAGTTCATTAAGTAGTAGATACCAAAGAACACTTCTTAGTAATACTAAAACAAATTCAAAAGACCATAATAAAGAGCAAGTTAAAGCCGTACAACTTAGAAGCGGAAGAGAGTTGAAAGGTATGATTCAAAAAGTGGTTGAAGTAGAGAGAGAACAAATTGAAGAATCAAAGGAGGACGCTCTGAAAGATTTTGAAAGACATATTTCTCTGCCAAAAATTGATTTAGAAAAATAACCACCTCCATTTCCTCAAATTCTTCAACAACAGAAGTTGGATAAATAATTTTCAAAATTTCTGAAATATTTAAAAAGCTTACAATCAATATTCCATTTTGTTAAAGCCTTAGAACAAATGTCAAGCTATGTAAAGTTTATGAAGGATATTCTAAATAGAAAAAGGAAGTTTGAATATAATGAGACTGTTGCACTTAATGAGAAGTGCAGTGCTTTAATTATGAATAAACTTCCTGAAAAGCTTAAAGATCCAGGTAGCTTTACAATTCCATGTGCAATAGGAGACAAATTTTATGGGAAAGCTCTATGTGATTTAGGTGCAAGCATTAACCTTATGTCATTATCAATATTTAAAAGATTGGGATTAAGAGAAATATCCTCTACTACTGTAACTCTACAGTTAGCTAATCGTTCAATACCCTATTCTAAAGGAGTTATAGAAGATGTCCTAGTGAAAGTGGATCAATTTATCTTTCCTATTGATTTCATTATGCTAGATATGGATGAAGATAAAGAGACACCTATCATTTTAGGGAGACTTTTCTTAGCCACAGGAGGAGCAATGATAGATGTCTAGAAAGGGGAATTAACAATGCACGTCAATAATCAAACTGTTACTGTTAACATTTCAAAATCAATGAAATACCCTGCAAAAGGTAAAGAAGATGAATGTTATAGAATGGATGTTATAAGATATCTGAGCGAATGTCATTTCAACACTACTTATGAATAAAAATCTGAAGTAAAAGGTTTGGAACACGAGCAAGAAGAGAAATTAGATCAATGTGTAAACCTTTTTAAGGAAGATTCAAGTTATGTTCAAGAAAGTTTTGAAATTTTGGAAACGATAGACAAAGAAAAATCATTTTGTCCATCTATTGAAAAACCTTTAGAACATTTAAAACATGCCTTTTTAGGAGATTCCTCTGCTTTATCTGTTATAATTACCTTGAAGAGGAAAAGCTGATGAAAATTCTGAAAAAATTTAAGAAAGTCTTCAGATGGACAATTGCTGATATTAAAGGAATCAGTTCTTCAATTTGTATGCATTGAATTAATCTGGAAGAAAACTTCAAACCCAGGGCTGATCCACAAATGAGATTAAATTATATTATGAAAGAGGTTGTTACGAAATAAATTTTAAAGTGGTTAGAAGCTGGAATTATCTACCATATTTCAGATGGTGCATGGGTTAGTCCAATTCACTGTATTCCTAAGAAAGGAGGAGTAACTGTAACTGTGAATGAGCATAATGAGTTAACACCTACTAGAAAAGTTACAGGCTAATAAATATGCATTGATTATAGAAAATTAAATCTTTCCACGAGGAAACATCATTTTTCACTACCCTTTCTAGATCAAATATTGGATAGACTAGCTGAGCATAAATACTTTTGTTTTCTAGATGGATATACTGGTTATCACCAAATTCAAATATCTCCTGAGAATCAAGAGTAAACAACATTTACCAGTCCTTATGGTACTTTTGCTTTAAGAAGAATGCCCTTTGGTTTATATAATGCCCCTGCTATATTTCAATGATGTATGATGGAAATTTTTTGTGATTTAATTGAAAAAAGGATTAAATTCTTTATGGATGGCTTTTCATTGTTTGAAACTTCATTTGACTCATATTTAGAACATTTATCTAAAGTTCTTAAGTGCTGTGAAGAAACAAATTTAGTCCTTAATTGGGAAAATGTCAATTTATGGTAGCAGGAGGAATTGTATTAGGTCATCAAATATCAAAAAATGGTATGGAAGTAGATCATTCTAAAATTCAAGTGATTGCTAATTTACCTTATCCAACAAATGTAAGGGAAATTAGGAGTTTTTAGGACATCCTAGATTCTACAAGCAATATATTAAGGACTTTTCTAAGATTGCTAAGCCTTAATGCCATTTACTGGAGAAAGATACAATTTTAAATTTTAATGAGGAATTCCTAAAAGCTTTTAAATTATTAAAAGAAAAATTAATCACATCACCAATTATAGTTTGAACAAATTAGAAATAACCTTTTGAAATTATGTGTGATGCAAGTGATTATGCTATTGGAGTTATTTTAGGACAAAAATATAATAAAATTTTCGCAGTTATTTACTATGCTAGTAAAACTCTTAATGAAACTCAAATTAGTTACACAACAACTAAAAAAGAGTTATTAGCAATAGTATATGGCTTTGATAATTTTAGATCATATTTGATTGGAACTCATTGTATAGTGCATACAGATCATTATGCTATTGAGTAATTAATGAAAGGGAAGGATACTAAGCTGAGACTTATAAGATGGATTTTTCTTTTACAAAAATTTGATTTTGAAATAGTATATCGGAAGGGAATTGAAAATCAAATTGCTGATCACTTGCCCAGGCTTAAATTAGAAAAACCAGTCTATTTTGAAATAGAAATTAATGAACGTTTTCCAGATGAAAAATTGTTCACTGTAAATGAGTGGCGTCTTCCGTGGTATGCCGACATTGTTAACTATATTGTTAGTGATCTTAAACCCTATGGAATGACATACCGACAAATGAGGAAATTTATTTAAGACTTGTTTTTGGGATGGCTCATATTTATATAAACAAGGAAAGGATCTGATCATTCGAAAATGTGTACCATTAGAAGAAACTTATGAAATTATTGCAAATTGTCATAATTCTGATTTTGGGGGATATTTTGGTGTTGATAAATCAGCATACAAAATTCTACAATTTGGATTTTATTGGCCTACAATTTTTAGAGATGTTAATGCTTATATACAAAATTTTACAATCTGGATTTTATTGGCCTACAATTTTTAGAGATGTTAATGCTTATATCAAAACTTGTGTTAAGATCAAGGAGTAGGCAAAATTTCTAGAAGAAAAGAGATGCCCCTCAATTATATGCTAGAAGTTGAAATATTTAATGTTTGGGTATTAGATTTCATCGGACCATTTATACCATCTTTCGAAAAATTTTATATTCTGTTAGCAGTGGACCATGTATCCAAATGGAAAGAAGTTGTTGCTTTGCCTCGATGTGATGCTCAAAGTGTTGTAAAATTTTTGAAAATGAACCTATTTTGTAGATTTTGGATGCCAAAAGTTATCATTACTGATGGGGGAAGTCATTTCAGAAATACTATTATGGAGAAGTTATTAAAGAAATATCATATAAATCATAGGATTGCTACTGCTTATCATCTTAACAAGTGGTTCGGCTGAATTATCCAATCAGAAAATTAAAAGAATTATGGAAAAATCTATGAATCTAACAAAAATGGATTGGTCAGTCAAACTTGACTATGCTTTGTGAGCTTATAGGACTGCATATAGAACTTCTATAGGAATGTCCCCATATAAGCTAATATTTGGGAAAGCTTGTCACTTACTAGTTGAACTTGAGCATAAAGAATATTGGGCTGTTAAAGAGTTCAATTATAATTTAAAAGATGCTGGTGAGAAAAGATTCTTACAATTAAATGAGCTTGAAGAGATAAGGAATGAATCTTATGAGAGTGCTAAGATTTATATAGAAAAGATGAAAATGTGGCATGATCGAAAGATTCTTTCTAAAAATTTTCAGCCAGAGCAACAAGTTTTGTTATATAATGCAAGGTTAAGATTATTTCCTAGCAAACTTAAGTCCAGGTGGATGGGCTGATTTGTTGTGATAAAAGTTTATCCTTATGGAGCTGTGGATATTAAAGATCCTAATTCTGAGAAAATTTTTAAAGTGAATAGACACAGACTAAAACCTTATTTTATAGGGGATCAGCATAAATATAATGATGGAATGATGTTGGGTCAACCAGAATGAGCACTGGTTACGTCGGGCTGACGACGTAAAACCAAGCACTTTGTAGGAGGCAACCCATAATTATCAATGCTTTTTGCCTTTAATTTTTGTTTTGAGTCTGATTGAGAAATTTGGGGTAGTATTTTTGAGTTTATTATGTGCTAGTAATGATTTTTAGACTTTATTTAGTGACTTAGATATGTTAGAATGAGAATTTGGACAGTAAGTTGATTAGTGCAAAAATGTGCACTGGCGCTTAAGTGTTAGATCTGGCGCTTAAGCGCAGCAATTTAATCACATGTGCAAATTTCGATTTCCAAAAGGTATAACTGCAATTTAGTTAGAATAAACATGTCTTGGAAGTTTCTAATTGTGCCTAGAAGTTATGAGGGGGAATTAGGCCTATAAATAGAAGGGGTTTGTGAAGGAATTTCATCTCGGATTATTTTTAGCCCTAAAAGTCTAAGAAAGAGAGAGATTTAGAGAAAATGTTTTCATGGGAGATGAATTTGAAGAAGAAGGAAGAAGCCATGAAGAAGAAGTTCATTAGTCAAAGTGTACATGAGATGTATAATGGTTTCTTAGCCGTTAATATTGAAGGGGTATCGGAGAAGATCAATAAGATGGAGAATACTATATTTGTATTAGAGACCAAGGTGCTTGAATTCCATGCTCATCTAGAACATTTTGGGTGGAAACTTAAGGTGCAATTCAACCATACCAGTTATATTGAGGAAGCAAATAAGGCGATGTTCCTTAAGCAAAAGTGGATCAAAGATGATAGTATTAGAGCTCACTGTCCGTTTTATCAACTTTATATTCCTGGAGAGACTACTGAAAGACAAGAATTTGTTCCTTCTAATGAAGAGTGGCATTAAGTTAAGTGATTAGGAATTTTGTGTTTGAAGTCATGTTTTTAATTGTGTTAGTGTTATGTCTTGTGTTTAAGTGTTTATGTCACTTAGGTGTTTAATTGTAAAATGTGTGTTAAGTGTTTTGTACTTATGAAAATTTTCTCATCCACGACTATTTATAGAGAGAATTAAGTGTTAAATGTGTTTGTACTTGTTTGTGAATTAATATAAGTTTGTTTTTGTGAAAATTTGTGTTAGTTTTAGCCTCAAATTGAATTAACTATTATGGAGAATTTTGAGAGAGAAGGGATTTAGAGGAAGTAAAAATAGTCATTCAAGTGTTATAAGACCATTTAGGGGTAGTTTACTTAGGCTAAAAGTGCATTTTACTTATACTTAAAAATTTCAAAAAATTATGCACTGGGGCCTAAGCGCCACAACTCACGTTTAAGTATGAGCCAAACTGAGAGGCAAGCGCCTAAGCGCCACTTACACGCACTTAAGCGTCGGTTCAGGAAAATTGATTCGTCTTCCTCAACTCAAAATTGCAATTTTAAGGGCTAGGGCAAGTGGAATTTGAAGGTTTCTTGATGGAATCGAGTCAGAATTGCTAGATCCAAGTTCCTTAAGGTAAGAGCTTTACTTCTATGTAAAACTTTTGGATTTTCACCATATATTTTGAGCACATTTCGAAGATTTTGAAAATTTACTATTCATGGTGAAAAGTGAAGAAAAATCTATGGAAGTTGCTTGGGAAGTTTTGTTAGTGCATTTGGAAGTTTAGTTAAGTGATTTAAACTTGATTTTTAAAGTTATTTTTGGAATTTATCAAATTTATAGAATGGTACCAAGAGTGAAAAGGAGTAGAGGAAAGAGCTCATTCAATTCGAGCAAGTTTGTCAATTCAAAAGCTCAAGATTGATATAGTGACGCTCTACAGTCATGAAAGTTGATTCAGGAGCGATGTTTCAAGAGTCCAGGTCAAGAGGTAGAAGACCTGATAGTCCGCCGATTGTGGGAACAGTTCTGTTGTTTCTCTGCGTCACAGTGATTTCTGTTGTGAGGGAGTTTTATGCAAAAGTTATGGTTAGAGGAAAGTTGGTACCTTTTACTCCAGAGGTAATCAACTTGTTTTACCATTTACCACCAGAAACTTTATGTTTTTATTCAAATTATAGTCCTAAAGAGGTGAAGTTAGACGAGATTATTTCATATTTGACTATTGGGAGAGGACTTTGGAAGATAAACAATGAGAGGAGAGTAAATTTCCCAGCTTCAAAGTTATGTGCACCTTCGAAGGCCTGACACTATTTCATTTATGCTCGTCTGCTTCTTACCAATCATCTTAATGAAGTGACAAGAGAAGGAGCGACGTTGAACTATTATATTCAGGAGGGAAGCCCATCAACATAGGGGCTTTGATCTATCACACTATCATCAGTTCAGCTGTTGCTGCTACTACGACAGGTATTGGATTTGCTTCCTTGATATTTTCATTATGGGAGCAGGCTGGAGTGAAGTATGATAGTTGAGAGGAAGTTCTGTTACCTCTAAAGCCCATTACGTTATTTTGAGCATTCAATTTTTGGTTGGAGAGGAGGATTTTCCAAAAGCTATGGATTAGAGACATCTGCTGCATCTACCTCTGTTGCATCTTCATCACGACCATCTACTTCTCGTGCTTCTACATCTTGTGGTGATACCAAAACTCAGGATGAGTTATTGCAGAGATGATGGACAATATCAATTTTTTCGCTGATAAGGTACAAAATTTAGAGTGTTTTGTAGATCATACTAAAAGTTATAATAGAAGGAAGAGTAATTACATCTGTGTGAGCTTGCTACATTTACATCTGTGTGTTGTTTTGGACTATGATTTATGTTGTGTTTTGAATTTTTATGTTTTGTTGTTGTTGTGATTTTTGTGTTAGATAGTATTTCGTTTTATTTTTAAAATTTTAGTGTAGTAGCTGTTGTTTTGTGTTTGGTACTGTGATTTAGTTAGTTTAGAACTTAACTTATTTCATATCAGTTATAAAGAAGAAAGTCTTGCTAGCTGAGATCTTAAACATGAAATTCAGAAACTGCTGCTCTGTATTTTTCTTTTATCATGTTAGTGTGTTGTTTGCATTTATACCCACTATTTAGAAGTTTATTGAATCTCTACATGTTAAACTAAAATAAAATATAGAAAATTTGATCAAAAATTAATTTTACTCGTGTTTTTAATTTTATACTTGTATAATTTTGATGTTAAAATTCTTGTTAGCATGTTATTTTAATTTTCATTTCCTGCCTATATAATTATCTGATGTTAAACTGTTTAATCTGTTAAAAATTTAAGTTTGAGGGGATGAAAAATATTTTCAAAACTAAAATTTTATTTGTTCTCAAATGTACTACAAGTGAATTTGATTTTAAAAGAAAAATTGATTATGTATAAGAAGTTATATTAGGGAAGTAAAATTTGATTTTAGAAATGAGTGAGAAAATTTAGTTAAAATTTTAAGTAATGAAGAAAAACTTTAAGTTAAAAATTTTTAGTATATAAAATGATAATATAAATTACTATCTTTAATAAGAAAAGTTTTATTTTTAAAAATTTTAGATAATTTAGACTTTTATTTTTAATATTTAAATTTCTTTTATTAAAAAGATTTTCAAAACTATTATTATATCTCTAAGTACAAGTATTATAGCAAGACTTTACTTTAGGAAAGGAGAAGGGGAATTCAAAATCATTAAAAGCCTATCCTGATATAATAATCTTTTCCTGAAGAAGAAAAAGAAAAAGAAAAAGAAAAAGAAAAAGGAAAGAATTGTAAGGGAGGAGAAGCTTGAGGAATTAGTGCCTAATCAAAAATTGGTTCTACATTTGATCTTTTTAAAGTATACGACTTGATAAAATCTTAAACTTATAAATATAATATAGTAAGTAAAATTATTTTTAATAAAAATTTTTAAGTAGAGAAAATAAAAGAAATTACAAAATTTTTGAATTAGATAATAACTCAAATTTTCATAGTTCTTAACATTAATAAGTTTAAAATATAAATTTAGAGAGCTTACAAGCTTTCTGAATTAAATAAGAACTCATATTTTCATAGTTCTTAACATTAAAAATTTTCAAACTTTAAGTTAGTCTCACTTACTAATTATTTTTTCTAAATTGAACTACTATATTTCTAAATCTAAATTTTTGTAACTCCTAAAGAAACTCATATACATATCATACATATTTGGTTTTTAAAGATTGAAGTGTCACTTGAGGACAAGTAACATTTTAAGTTTGGGAGATTTTGATACACCTAAAATATAGTGTTTTTAGACACATTTTTATACCTATTTTTGAGATATTGTGCTTTAATGGAAGATATTTTTATGTTTTTCTTGTAGATACAATTAAAAATGGAAAAAATGCTTAAAGGGGTGAAAAAGGATCAAATTTGGAGCAAAAAGGTGAAAAGTTGTGCAAAAGAGTTTTGGCGCCTAAGCGCCAGATCCGACACTTAAGCGCTGGTTAAACAGAGAAGGTCACGCCTAAGCACCGAGACCCCACGCTTAAGCTCCAGTGGCAGTTACTAGACGAGTAAAATTGGTTTTTATGAATTTCGAAGAGGTTTTTGAGGCACCCATTGGCTTAATAGGTGGTTGTAACCACCATGGAAGAAAATTTTCGTGAAAGGATGCATTTCTTGGGAAAATACATCGAATCAAGACACATTTTGAAGAGATCCCAAGAAACCTCTTGGAAAACTATAAAAGAAAGACGAGAGGACTTAAAAAAGAGTCCTGAAAATATTGGCAAGTTTTGAAAGTTCTTTTCTGGGGAGTTAGTTCAGAGAGATTTTCAGGAACCACTTTTTATTTACTTTATTTTTTCTGTTTTGAGTGATTGTAAAAGAGAAGAGATTCAAAGAAACTTTAAGAGTTTGGTGGAGGACTTGAGATAAGTTTTTATCTTTTTGTTTTAGACTACTTTTATTTTAATTGAGACTTGTTGTTGGTTTGACAATTATTTCTACTTTTAAACTAAAGTGTGGTTTATTTAATGTATTGTTGGTTTGACAATGATTTCTACTTTTAAACTAAAGTATGGTTTTGTTTTCTCCATAATTGGTTTGACAATGATATCTTCTTTTAAACTAAAGTGTGGTTTTATTTTCTCCAAGGATTTTGAGTAGTTTTCCTTATCTTTCTTCTTAAAATGATAAGTAATTAAGTTTTGGATGGAAGTTGGTGATGATTTAATTCCATGCACTTCATTTACTTCTTGATTTGGCTAATCTAGATGTTAAAATTTGTTGTGAGAACATGTAAGAACTGGGCTGGTATTGTCTTAATCCGTAATTGGAAAAAATCATATGAGGTTGTATGAATGAGAATGTAGTTCATATGATTGTCTGCAAATAAATAGGGAAATATTCATTGATGGGTGTAGAGTTAGAGGAATTTAAAGTGACAGGTTAAAGGCCCCAACTTGGTTTTTTATTTTAGGTTCTAGTGCGAGAATGTTAGCCCCCAGGTGGAGGAAATCGAGGAAACTCTATAGTGAGAGCTAGTATCTTCCCTGCCTAGCCGGTTTTCAGAACTACTCAAACTTTAAATTAGCCAATGTTCTTTATAGCATCTCTAGTAATGGTAAAGAATATTATTGCTTCTATTTGGCACAACACAATTTACATACTTTCACAATAAAATTCCTATGCTTATTATTGATTCATGATAAAAAAAATATATTTTAATATTAAATACTTTTCTTCTACAAAAACTTTAGTTATCCTTTTACTGTTTCATTTAAATATAAAAAATATATACCAAAAATATTTTAATTTTAAATTCCTAAAAAAATCATTTTTTTTAGTTTAAGTAATTATCTTTTTAAAAATAGAAAAACTTTTTAAAAGGTGCATATTGCATAATCTTCTCTATGGGTTCGATATTCAGGTCTCAATCAAAAAGTCCTATATTACTTTATAATGATATGTATACTTGCGTATTATCCCAATATAAATATATATAAATTAAAAAGTTAAATTCTTATTTTTCTTCAGAATAAAGTTTTTGGTTAAGTTGCAAAATAAGGAAACATAAGTGAAAAATACCATCAGAACTATTGCTATAATGTGCATACGCATTAGGTATCTAGGGATCACTCACCAAGGAAGAAGACACACCACGCCCAAAAACTCTCTCAGCTCTCCCCTAAAAAAATAGCTTCTCCCTCAAGAATGATGAGGGTTGTTGCACTAAGTAGCCACCTCACTTTCAAAATGACCGAAATAAAAACCTAAAGATGTTAAGGAAGCCTCTAAATTAAGGTATTCTCACCACCTCTTACCACTAACTAGGCTCATGATCAAAGTTCTGGAGCAAATGGAGGCCTCAAGAGTCGAAATGTTGCTAGAAATAGTCATTATCATGCCCTGGATGTAAAGTGGTATATAAGCACTAGGGTTATGGGCACCAAGGGCCCGGTGTGTTTATCTTAGGACATGGTGCTAGACATGCAGCGCTTAGGCACTCAGCTCTCTTGAAAGTTCCAATTTTTGTCATGTCTGGGGTCTTGTCGCCCAGTTACTTCGGTACCTAGGAGTTGGGTCTGTTTTAAATTTTAATATCTCGTCTTACACCTTTGGATACTTAGGCTCAATGGCTTGGAAAGGTATCTTTGGTGCGCGAGCCCCAGAAGATGGTCCCAGGCCGCTGGTTAAGCCCGAAACTCTGATTTTCTCTTGAAGCACCCGACAAGAGATTTTTTTTTGTTTTAGAAGCTATAGGAGACTCTATTTGAGTAAAATATAAACCCATAACTTTAAAATGAAGTAATTTGTTTGATAATGTTCTTGAATAATTGGTGTCAACGGTAATTCTAAATCGCAGTGCCGATAGGGTGTACTGAACCATAATTTTTTCATAGCCCGTGTAAGTAGACACTATAATTTTATATTACTATGGAAGAATTTCTATGGATGTTTGGTGACTTCTAATCATAATATTAGACATCAAAAATGCTTCACAACCCATATTGGTCTTTTGAAGGGTATTTTTTTTAGTACGGTTCATCACCAAACCTAGCCACTTGCCCCGAACAAGTGCTAGATAGTCCCTGGTAGGTGTCTTGAGCTATGAGATGCTACAGATGAACCACAAACCACCCTGTCTTGCAGGTGGATACCCTCCACTTGTGGCATCAAAAATTGATGTCAACATTAGTGTTTGTTACTACAGCTTCATCTAAGCTAGGCGAACATATGTATATGATCAAAGAGCGTGGTGTGTTCATTTCTTTCACAAAAGACCAAACCTGAGGCTAGTTTTAAGGAATTTGATCCATACCTTTCCCATAAGGTGTGGCATTGATTGAGCTTCATAGAGAGCTTCTCCTTAATGACACAAACCTCATCCTTACTATAAATTGAACTGAAATTGGTCGTAACTATAAGATTGGCCAAATGGTGGCTCGGGTTGGTGTTAGAATTGACAGCTCTAGAAGCCTCAATTTAGATTGAGGAAGATTCATGGACGTCCTAAGAAGTTTTTGGAAGCTTTTAAATTAATTTTTGTAAGGTTTCATGTCGATTTCAAAAAGTATCCTAGATTAAGGTTGAGAATTTTTTATTTTCTAGTAGACTTGGTAGCCTGAGGATATGGGGATTACTGTCTAGATAATGAGGGTGATTTTCTTTGTTTAGAGGCAGTGGCTTAGGAGGCTAGATAGGGAGCTTGGTTATGCTTTAATACTTTTGAGTCCCTTCCTTAAGTAGCCATGAGAATCCTTGGATGAGCTTTGGAATGATTAGAGAAGCTTAGGCAGTTCCTCAGAGAGTTTCAGAAGAATTCCAACAAATTTTTGGGTAACGGGTTGGAATTCTCTAATTTTTTATGGTAATTTGACATCTTCGACCATGGTAGTGCATGGAGATGGGGGAAGCATGGAGAGGGCTATAAGCTGATTAGAGACTCCTTAGGTGGATAAAATAGGTCATGTATAATTTGGTTTGACTCACCAAGGGCAGGTCTGAGGTAGCTTGGGCTAGATGGCATGTATTGTGCATGTGTCCCCTCCCTCATGATGAGCCATGAAAATAAGTGACAAGCTACCAATTAATGGTGATTTTAGTTTTATTTAGCTTTATGATTAACCTATGTCATGCTATGTGGCTATTCGGTAATAAGTGACCCTAAAAGAAATGGCCATGGGCCATGGGTTGGGTTTCCCATTAGGGTTGGACCTAACATAGATTGGTTGGGTTTTATTCTTAACCTAATCCCTAAAGAGACCTAAATATCTTTTTAATTAGCTAATTATTTAGATAATTAATAGAATTATGGGGGTTAACCCCGTGAAAATTGGGTTGATTTTATAAAAATTTGGCTTATCACATGGTGTTTGTCATGATCATGTGGTGTGAGGTCCAATTGGATGGGGATGTGATCAATTGGTCCAAATTTGGCCAAAATTGGGCTAAATTAAGGTTATGCCTAATTAATTTTGACCATTCCAAGGTGTTATCAAGTTTTTGCACATTAGGATTTGGGATGATTTTAAGGGTTTGGTAGGGTTAGGGAGGCCTTTGGTGAGGCCAGTGATCAATTTAGGTAAACCCCTCTCCCAAGGTGGATTTGGTGGTCATGATGGTTCCTATAGTTCATTGGCAAGTTCGTATTGTTTTCGGTTGATTTTGGCCTAAGGCATATTTAGCACTTGTTTCTTAATTTGGGTTCCTCACCTTGTCAAAACCTTAAACCAACTCAGCAGCTAATGAAAATCAAGAAACAAACTTAAGCTTATCAATAGCAAATTAACCATCAGAGACAACAACTAGCTAAAATATCAAACTGAATCAGGGCAGAAGCTTCAATGTTTACTTTTAAAATTTTAATCCCACACGATTGAAGTATATTGAATGCTTGTTAATCCTATAAAACATTTCATTTGCTAAAATATCCATAGAATACACATCATCAAAAGAGAATAAAATCAACCCATATCAGTATAAGAACAATGTGGTAATAAATCCAATTTCAAATAACATTACTTATTTAGTTTATTCCTATCTATAAAGAACATCCTAATAATAGAAAAAAAAGAAATTACCAACTTGACTATTTCAATTTCTATTTTATTTTCATGATTATAATAAATCAAGCATCAAGCTATTCAAGCTTGTTTTTTAAGAGAATTCTTCGTAAGCTCATTTGGCTGCTTAAACTTAGCAAAATATGATTTGAATTTACAGTAACAAAATAATTTTACTTTCTAGTCGCATCTTATTATTCTAGGGATGTATAGGAATTTTTTTATAGCATTCACCTAAATGTAATGAAGTTAATAATAAAATACTATTAATGATGATTCTCGAGAAGTACTTTCTGAGGCTATCCTTAAATAATTTCTCACAGTAAAGTTAGGGGCTATCAACCCACAAAATGATTTCATAGTATTTTTGTGATGTTGTGTTGTCATATTTCTCTGTAATGTTGTGGAGATGTCTAAGAATTTAGTTACAACCTACTCCTTGAGGTAATGAAGATTAAGCCTTCATGTTATTTATAATGATCACTAAAAAGTATTTCTTAAGGCTTTCCTTAAATAATTTCTCAAAGCAAGCTATGGCTCTGAACACACAAAATGATTTCATAGGAATTTTACTAAGTCCTATTTAGCTTAAATCATACTTTTAGCTAAACCTCTTCTTAATGTAAATTCAAAGTGCAACCAAAGAGCCCTTTAGGCATGAAATCACCAGAAAAAAAAGGACGAGAAGCTACCTTAATGAATGGTTTTATGTGGGAGATAACCAAACGGATGAAAATGGGAATATCGAGTTTCCGTAAGTTGCAATGTCGTCATGCAAAATCCCAACTAACTAGGGTTTGATTGGAAAGGTGATGGTCTTGGACAAAACAAAGAGAGCTAGAGCAAGGCTGAGGCGAAGGCTTTTGGGGAGGGAAGGAAGAAGCTAGGATAAGAGCTAGCGAGAGCAAGACGGGAGGATGAAAGATGAGTAAATTTGGGATTCACATGGGGTGGACATATTTATGGCATTTACCTATGGCTTACAAGGAGCCTAACATCTGTCAATTTTTAAAATTACTTCCCACGACATTTATCGTAGCTTATTAAAATAACTCTTCAATTAACGCCCTGCAAAATGGAGGATTCCCAAATAACCTATGAACTATGTCCATAGATAATAGTCATTTATAACTCATGGTATATTTTGTCAACAATAATAAAACACAATAAAAAAAAATATTAGTGTAGCTAAGAGACGACATATCTTGTGGTTAAGCCAACTCAAATAGTCGAGCTAATAAACAGTCATTATGCCATCGCAAATTGGTGCATTTTTTCGACGTATGTATAGGTCTTCATTTTTTTTCCTGTTATACCTTATTTTTTCTGTAGTTGTCGTAAGGATTGGAGTCGAGAGCTACAAGAGTTATATGTCACGCAGGTCATTGTTAGTTACATAGGTCTTATTTATGAGCTATGATGACGTAACAAGACCGCAATGGCCAAAGTTGTGTGCTGCACGAGACGTTGATCACGTAGGCAGTAATTTGTCACATAGGCCGTAGTTGTTTGTTGTAATGAAACTCATAGCCTACAGGGGCAAAACTTGAGAGTTATACGAGTTGTGGATCATGTACCCTGTAGTTGGTCATGTAAGCCTTAGTTGTGAGCTGTGATGACGTTTGTAGGCAACAGAGGACAGATTCAAGAACTGTTAGGAGAGAGTTTAGGAGTCTGGAGAAAGTCATCGTCTTCATTATGGATTGTTACACAGTCTTCAGAAGGTGTGGTTGCACTTTCTATAGTGGTATTGCTACAACAACATTAGAGTATGTTGTTGCACTGCATTAGAGTGTGTTGTTACATTGTCTTCAGGAGGGGTCATTATACTCTATATAGGTTGTGTTGTTATACGATCATCGGAGTGTGTCGTTGCACCATATCTTGGGTGAATTGTCACACCATCTTCGAGATGCATCATTACACCGTATCTGGGGTGCTTAGTTACACCGTATATGCAGTGTTTTACCGTTTCACAATGTACACTTGGATTCCTCATCGCACATTGTTACCACACAAGGGAGTTTGCTGCAAAAAGCAGGTGGCGACTAATGATGGACAAGGGTGGCGGATAAGTGGGGGTAGGAAATGGCCGGCATAGGCGTATGCCTCAATGCCTCGAGGTTGGTTTCATGTTTTGAGATTTGTGTTGAATGATAAAAACTTATTGATGAAGTATCAATAATATTGTTATCTAAGACAATAAAAGCCATCTTTTCTAAAAAATCACACTTAGATAATTTTTGGGATAATTACATACATAGCACTTGAAACCTTATTATT
The DNA here is from genome assembly GCA_002079205.1 of Phalaenopsis hybrid cultivar. NCBI lineage: Eukaryota > Viridiplantae > Streptophyta > Magnoliopsida > Asparagales > Orchidaceae > Phalaenopsis > Phalaenopsis hybrid cultivar. The sequence continues at coordinate 128,068 of JXCR01147119.1, forward strand.
TATAAAATCTAGCATTCATGTGATATTTCTAAACTTTCGAAAGGATGCATTTACACGTGACGGGCTCAAACCATTAAGAATTTGATAAAATTAAAAATTTTGGGATGAATATTTATCACAAATCTTGATATTCGAGTGAAAATTTAAAATATGGATGAAAGAGGATGCTAAATTAATAAATAGTATTATTTTGAGGGCTTTCTATGTAATTGCCCAATAATTTTTAATAAAAAATTTATCATTTTTAAGTATAAAAAGGCATGGACAGAAATTATTCTGAATGGCTTGCTTTTCACTCTTCCTCGAAGAAAGGCGATCTCGACCGCCTAGGTGANGAAAGTAATTTTATGTAGCTGACTGAAATGATTTGCATGACTGTACATTTCGCAGAATATTAGAGAGGACAATGGATTTAAGAATTAAAAATCTTGCTAAGTTATCAACTAAATATTTCCTTAGCTTTTATTCAACAATCGAAACTATTAATATAACTGCAATATAAAGATGTGATTAAAATAGATTTAAGAATATTAGAGAGGACCATGGATTTATGTTTCACTTAAACTAAGTTCCTACAATTCTACAAGTTCAATTCTTTGAGTTGTTAATCCATAACAATTTAATTATACAATCTTTATAGATAATTAAGAAACCTAGTCAACAGTCATAATATATTATTCTGCCTGAATTAAAAAAATTAATTGCATTAAACTCTTTTCCTTAATAATTGCAAATTCTGAAATAAACATATGCTTATCATACTTGAGAATTTGTNATTATTCTGCATGAATTAAAAAAATTAAATGCATTAAACTCTTTTCCTTAATAATTGCAAATTCTGAAATAAACATATGCTTATCATACTTGAGAATTTGTCAATTTACTTATAGTTGCACATGACTCTTTCAAGATCTATCAATAACACTAATTTGAAATAAGCAAATGCCCATTTTCAAATTTAATGACATTCAAAATTACTTTATTGATTACTAATATTCGACACATAAAACTCGACCTTTTATAGAAAAAATTACACAAGAAATCATAAATCCAGAATTTAACCCAAATTTGCTCACGATTGTACTCAGAGAAAGAAAAACATGATTCCATAAATTCTAAATATTTAGAAACTGGAAGGAAAATTTTAGGTTAGATTGCAAATCTCCATTANAAATAACACTGATTTGTAATAAGCAACTGCCCATTTTCAAATTTAATGAAAACTAATATTCGACACATAAAACTCAATGTTTTATAGAAAAAAATACACAAGAAATCATAAATCCAGAATTTAACCCAAATTAGCTCACGATTTTACTCAGAGAAAGACACACATGATTCCATAAATTCTAAATATTTAGAAACTGGAAGGAAAATTTTAGGTTAGATTGCAAATCTCCATTAACCATATTCTTCTCCATTATTTCCACTCCTAACACACAATAAGAGTTTCTTCTCAATTCTCACAGTTCAATGCTTAATTTTCTCGCAAGTTGTTTATTTATAAATCCTTAATAACTGTTAAATTAACCTATAAAATGCCTCAAAACTTATTCAAAATTGAAGTAATTTAGGTTGTAATGCTTCGACATTAGTTTTGTAGAATCTCAACAATATGATCTCTATTTTTCACTCCTATCAAGCTTCTCAATATTGGCTTCTCTATTTCAGGACTACTTGTCTTGTCATAATGCTATAAAGTCAGTTTTCATGGTAGATCACTGTATTAATTTTGGATTTTTAATTTTTTAGGGTAGTGTTTTTGTGTTGAAAAGTATAGTGCTATGGTGCAACAAACCAAACTTAAAATTTTACTTATTTTTTATTTTAATGTCTAGTCATTGAGTTTTAGTTATACATTATTCTATTTACATCATTATATTTATCTCATTCAACTCTACATGCAAAATTTCATAACAAAATGTTAATAAATCTATTCTTTTTTTAATTTATAAAATTAATAAAATTTAACAAATGCAATTCTCTAGTTCAATACCTGAAACTTAAATCTCGACTCGTTTTAAAAAAATTGTATAAATTATTGTTATTATAGGCAAGAAAATTCGAGGCATAACATTAGTTTATTAATGTCGTAACGTTGCACAATGATCCAACACACACAAACAAATAAAAAAAGCAACAAGTTGAGACACAAAGATTTTTAGTGTTAACGTATATGTAAAAGGAAAGAAATATTGGCCTAGTCATGTCAAAATAATCCACTATGTGAAAAGTATGTAGATTGAATTTTCTCCTAAATCATGGAAGATTAAATTACAAAGCTAATACTCACATATGCACAATAGTATTTTAGTTATAAATACCCTCATTGGGCTACAACAAGTATGATTCTTGACTATATGTTTACCTAAATTATGCATGAGGACTTTATTTCTCTTTCGCTCCATAGAGCTAAGTCTTTATCCTTAGGGTTTTCTCTCGACTTTTCTTAGAAAACTAGTGATGGATCCAATGCCAAATTAAAGTTTGAAACATCTATTAACTCATATTTTCATGCATGTGGTCTTAAGTCCTCAACCTTTGGCTAAATGAATTGATGTCAAGTTATTAAAGCTTAAATTTAGTTCCTATGTGCTTGAAACTTGATAAGAAACCACTTGACCTTAGAGACATGGGCCATCTAACTGGTCCTTATTTTACACACTTCTTAGTAACTTTTCGCATTTCTTGGATATCTCTTTTAATTGTCTATAGAGGACCTAGTTGGATATAAGTTTCACTTTGAACGAGACGAGAGCTTATCTCTTAATCAAGAGAGAGATGAATAAGATCATCAAAATTTTAAAATAAAATTAAAACTCGCTAAAATTATCAATTGAAATAAATTCAAAATCATTAAAAATTACAAACATCTTAATCAAAATTAGAAATATTATTATTTTTTATTTAATCAATAAAAGGTAAATAAGGAAATATAATTTGAAAATCACCAAAATATTAAAATCGTTTCAAAATAACATAAAATTTAAAATAAACTAATAAGCATTATATATAAAAATTGAGATAAAACAAAAAAATCAAATAAAATAATGAAATTTTGCACAAAAAAATCCAACAATCAATTTCCTTAATAAATTTTAATTAAAAGTTTAAAAATACAAAATCAATAATAAAATAATATTTTTAACTCTCTCACACAATTGTCTCTTTCTATTTTGAAAGCCTCGTAAATTAACTTCATATTTCAAATTAATTTTTCAAAGCCCATTCCACTCCCTGAATCCTTTAAAAACAATTTAAAATCACTACAGAAATAATCAGAATTTTCAAATCAGCATCCTTATCAAAAATCAAATTAATAAAAGGTAAATTTTCACTCACTCACACACCCCTCTAATCCCTAAAACATTTCAAAACATGAAGATTGCATCCAAGCCTACCCATTTGCCAATATCTCATAACCAATCTCACCCATAGTTGGACATAAGACCATTAAGCCATAACTTTCCAAATCAAAAACCATTTCAAGCCAAATCCACTCACCCAAGCCATATCTTCCCAAAGAAAATTTCATGCCACCAGCCAAACTTCTTTGGCTCACTTCGAAGCCCAGACTTCCACTAAAGTTTCTCAAGCCTAATCAAGCCATTTATGGTTATTTTATGGCCTAAATTAAGCCAAATCTAAGCCATGCCAAGCCAATCTCAAGCTAATCAAAATTCAATTTCTTTGAGCTTACCTTGGCCTAACCAACCAAACCAAGTGCTAAAATCCTATTGACCACCTTGTCTAACTGAATTAGTCACTTTAACCTCCTTGTGAGGTAGCATGTGGCCAACCTAGTTTTTCTTGGAAGCCGACCACATTTCAAAGCATGGCTGGCACTTTCCCCTTAGAAAAATACAAAATTTGTCTTGACACTATGCTAATTTTCATTGGATGTTAATGTTTGACCTGCCACATCATCCCCCGCAAAATATTGATGAATCAATCCATCCTTGAGCCAAGATGAGCGTTCCATGGCTCTAAGTAGTCCTCTCAGGTTTGAGATCATCAACATTTATTTCCTTGGCAATGCTCTGTCCAATTGCCAATTCATAGTATCAATTTCCCATCATTCTCAAGACAAATTACCCGTGATTCACTATCAATTCACTCACTCGAGCTAGGACTTTTGATTCATAATTACAATTTACAATCAACCCTTCCATTAGAAACACAAAGTGTGTAAACATTTTTCCCCTATGTATTCTCCATGATTTGAGCTCTCCAATCCACTTCAACACCAAACCATGGAAGAACTTGATCGAATAAGTGCAAGGAACTTGTGGGAATTTAAATTGAAGCTTGGAGCAAGTTCATTAAAACCAAACGTGACAAAAGCGTCAAGAAGAACCTTCTCAGATCATGGTATGTTCCAAAACTCAATAGATAGCTCAGTGTGTGATATATTTTTAAATGAATATTTCAATTACTAAATCGTAGCCATTAAATCTCCCCTAAATGACCTAAAGATTGTTCTGAATGTGAAGTATCATAGGAACATAAGTTAAACCCTGCAGATTGCATCATTATCTTCTGATCGATTTTTCTTCCACTTTGGGATGATGAACTATTGTCATCTATTTTCTTCAATAGAAACAAAAGGCTAGGATTTAACGTAGAGGGAGGAGTGCATTTCATTCCACGCACCAAATCAAGGATTATGCTGCAGTGTTAATGAATGGAAGGACAACCAGACGAAGACGCGTGGAAAAGAATAGCTAATTAACTAGAAAAATCATGATTAAAATGATTTTAAAAAATAAAATATTTTAATGAGAACTTCTAAAATTCATCACTAAACCAAGTAAAGTCCAAAAAATAAAAAATCAAACTCCCTAAATTTGGAAAAATAAATAAATATTAAATATAAAAAAAATTGAAACTTAATAACTTCTGATAAATTTTAATTATAATAAAACCTTTAGATCAATAATAAATATTTAAAAATTCAAAATAAATAAAAATTTAATTCAAATTTAGCCATCGAAGGATCTCAACCATATAGTGTGTTTCTATGACTTTTCATAAAGAGAAACTACCATTTACTAAGGAAAATTCTTTTTATCATCCAATTAATAATTAATTCAAGAATATAAAAAAATAAATAAAATAAAAGTCATAAAATTAAAATGGCTCTGTGGAAATTTTTAAAATAAATTAAATAATGATGTTTTGTAATAAAATATTGTTCTCATGTGGTTTAAATTCATTTAAATCATTTGAAAAGTGAAGGGTCCATTTGTAAATTGTTAATTTGCACTCTAAAACTTTATTCTTTAATTTTTTTTTTAAATGTGATAGTTAAGCTTTTAAATCTTTATGATATGATTAAATAAACAAATGAAATGACATGAATCAATTGGATTTTGAATTGGATAATTAAAATGCATATAAGGTAAATTTGCAATTACCAATTTGTTTGATCATTCTTGAAATCTCAAATTCATGTAAACATTCACGGATAATATTTGAGTCACTAATTTGATCATTCTTTGTAATTTGATAGAATTCACATGTTGGATTAATGAAGACTTGGTTAAAATTGATTAAACTGACAAAATTTACAAATCAACCCTAAAAGAGAATTTGAATATTTGTGCATCATGAAATCATCAAATTCCAATTAAAAGTCTTGAAGAAATCATTATTACTGAAATTCTAAAAAAAGATCACTTAAAAGAAAAAATAAGGATACATACATTTGTAATTTTCATCAAAATTACTGATCTACCCTTCTTAACTTTCAAAACTTTAAATTAAAAATTTAAAAATAAAAGCTGTTGGAATATAAATTTAAATGGATAATAATCAATTAAGATGAGAAAATAAAATTTAGTAAAACAATGATTAAGAAAGTAAGGAAATGTGTTTTGGTAATTTTTCTAAAATTGTTAGTTTTCCCTTCTATAATTATAAGTTTACTCTTCTTTTTCCAAAAGTTGGCATAAATGCGTTGTAATTTTTGAAAAAGCCTTAATATATCGCCTGTAAAATTCAGTATGTCATAAAAAGCTCCTAACTCCTCTTACAGTAGTAGGTGGATGTAAGATTGATATAACATGTATTTTTGCAAGATCTACTTTCATGTCAATTTCTGAAATTTTATGTCCAAGCACGATTCCTCCTGCAACCATAAATTGACATTTTTCCCAGTTTAATACGAGATTAGTCTTTTCAAATTGTTCTATAACTTTCTTTAAATGATTTAGACATATTTCAAATAAAGTTCCAAATACAAAATAATCGTCCATAAATACTTCAATCCCTTTTTCAATTAAATCACTGAAAATTGACATCATACGTTGTTGAAATATTGCGGGTGCATTACATAATCCAAAGGGCATTCGTCAAAAAGCAAAAGTTCCATAAAGACTAGTAAATGTTGTTTTCTCTTGATCCTCTCGAGCAATAGATATTTGATGATAACCGGTATATTCATCTATAAAACAAAAATATAGATGCCTAGCCAGCTTATCCAACATCTGGTCCAAAAAGTATAAAGCAAAATGATCCTTCTTGGTGGTAGAACTTAATTTTCTAAAATCTATGCAAATCTGTCATCCAATGACTTGTCTTGTGGGTATTAATTCATTATTCTCATTGTCACTACAATCGCACCTCATTTCTTTGGAACACAGTGAATTTGACTCACCCAAGTACTATCTAAAATAGAATATATTATTCCAGCAGTTAACCATTTTAAAATATCTTTCTTGACAATTCTTTCATCATAGGATTCAATCTCCTTTGAGGATCAGCCTTGGTTCATATTGATCTTCAAATAAAATTCCATGCATACAAATTAAAGGACTAATTTCTTTAATATTAGCTAATTTCCATTCAAAAGCTTTCTAATATCTTCTCAAAGTTTCTAAGAACTGTTGTTTTGACGCATCGATTAATTTTGAGGATACCATAACGGGTAATGTGGATAAATCTCCTAAGAATGCATAGTTTAAATGTGTAGGAAGTTTTTAATGTGGATAAATCTCATAAGAATGCTTAGTTTAAATGTGTAGGAAGTTTTTTCATATCTAGTTCTAGAGATTTCTTAATAGATGAAATCCAATTCTTGTTCTTTTTGTAGGATCTAACATTTCAAATTTTTCATGAACATAATTCAAATCTTCATTACTCACTTCCGTAGATTCATCTTGAATTTTATCCTAATCTTCATATTCCAAATATTCTTTTTAAAATTTCATTTGAATGTCTTCTTGAAATATTTATGGCTTAAATATTCGTTGATATCCATTCTGAAGAATTCGCTCTCTTGCTCTTTTGCAGGGTATCTCATTAATTTTGCAATATTAAATGTAACCTCTTGATCACTAACTATAATAGTTAGTTCTCTTTTTAATACATCTATCAAAGCCCTTCCGGTGGTAAGAAATGGTCTTCCTAAAATGATAGAAATTTCTTTATCTTTCTCCATATCTAATACAATAAAATCCATAGGAAAGATAAATTTATCAACTTTTACCAAAATATTTTCTATAACTCCTTTAGGATAGGTAATTGAATGATCAACTAATTGAAGAGTTACAATTGAAGGTGAAATATCTCATAAACTCAACGTTGTGAAAATTAATAAAGACATAATATTAATATTGTCTCCTAAATCACACAAAGCTTTTCCAAAAATCTTTTGCCAATAACACAAGGAATAATAAAACTTCCAGGATCTTTAAGTTTTTCAGGAAACTTTTTCTGAATTATAGTGCTACACTTCTCATAGAGTGCAACAGTCTCATTATCTACAAACTTCCTTTTTCTTATTAAATATATCCTTCATGAATTTCATGTAGCTTGTCATTTGTTTCGATGCTTCAACAAATGGAATGTTTATCGTCAATTTCCTAAATTTATCTAAAAATTTTAAAATTTGGTTATCTCTATTTTTTTGCTTCAATATTTGAGGAAATGGAGGTGGTGGTCTTTCTATAATGATTTTCATTAGTTTCGTAAGACATTATGACTCAAAATGAAAATCTTCACCAAATTTTTAATTTTTCACCTCATCTTTTTCAACTTCAACTTTCACGTCATTTTGAACTCTGATTTCCAATTATTCTCCACTTCTCATTTGAATAGCCTTAACTTGTTCTTTGTTCTGATCTTTGGGGTTTACTTCAACATTACTAGGCAATGTTGCTGGAGGTCTATTGCTAAGTGCAGTAGCAATAGATCCCAATTGATTTTCCATATTTCTAATTACAGCTCCTTGACTTTGTAGTTGGTTTCCTATTCCCAATATAAATTCTTCAAATGACAACCTTTTCTCCTTACTCTAAAAATTATTAAAACCTAGAGGGAAATAAGGTTTATAAGTTGGATGATTCCAATCTAAACAATGTTGTTTCCCTATTGTAGATTTACAACTAAAATTTGGATGATTCTTCCAACCAGGATTATAATAATTGGAATAAGGATTATTAGAATGGTTATTTATTGCATTTAAGGTCTCATAAGAAGATTGAGATTCTATCATTTGTCCTAATGAGTTTTCCTCAAGCACGAGTGATGTCTGAGAATAATTGATTCCATATTGATCTATCTTCTTTGATAAAATAGTTATTTAGGTAGCTAACAAAGATATTGCATCAGAATCTTGAATACAAGCAACCTTTTTTGGATGTCATTGAAAGTTATTAGTAGCCATTTCTTTAATTAAAAAATATGATTCATTGAATGGTTTTGACATTAATGATCTACCAGCAGCAGCGTTAATTATCGATCTAAGAGATCCAACCAATCCATTTGAAAAAGTTTGAATTATTAACCAATCTGGCAACGCATAGTTAGGACACTTTATAAGGAGATTTTCGGCACTATAATAGGTTGTGGAGTTGCCCATTGGGAGCTGTCGACCGCTGGAATTGAAATCTCGTCTCCTGCTTCAGAAGGACATTTAATTTACATATGTATATAGTTTAGAAAAATATGAAATCAAACTAATCCCATATTTTTCATAGTTTAAATGAAAGAGCACTATACTTCAAACCATGTATCTATCCCAAAGGATAAACACAAGAATTGAGGATGAGACTCAATCAAATAAACTAAGAGATATATGACATCAATTTGGTCTGCGAAAATCATTTTATGTGCTGACAAGTTCTCCTATTTAATACAAAAAATTAAATAGGTTTATATTAAGCTGGGTTCCGACAAGCTTCCTATAAGGGCAAGCCCTTATAGTTAATTACATCTTTTATTTGTCGATAATTAGTGGATATCTGATCAAAGTCAAGAAGTAGGAAGTCTCGCTAGGGACTGGAGAGTGGGTTTGAGTTATCAAGCTTTAGGTATTTATAGAGGATGGGAATTAGTATGTAAGTTTTGATCCCGTAATGAGAATTGAAGTTTAGGTATCGATTCCAAAAAGAGAGTCAGAATTTAGGTACCGACCTCGAACGAAGGGAACCAGAATTTTGGAACTGATCCCAAAATGAGAATTGAAATTTACGTATCAATCTCAGGAGAGAGTCGGAAGTTAGAGACCAATCTCAAAAGGAGGGAATCAAAAGTTAGGAACTGATTCTAAAACGAGAATTGAAAGTTAAGGATCAATCTAAAAAGAGAGTCAGAAGTTAAGGACCGACCATAAAAGGAGGCAATCAGAAGTTAAGGACTGATTCCAAAATGAGAATTGAAAGTTAAAGTTCAATCTCAAAAGAGAGCATCGAAAGTTAGGGATTGACCTCAAAAGGAGGGCATCAGAAGTTAAGGATTGATTTCAAAATGAGAATTGAAAGTTAATGATCAATCTCAAAAGAGAGAGTCGGAAGTTAGGGACCAACCTTGAAAGGAGGGAATCAGAAGTTAAGGACTGATTCCAAAATGAGAATTGAAAGTTAAGGATCAATCTCAAAAGAGAGAGTAAGAAGTTAGGGTCCGACCTCGAAATGAGGGAATCATAAGTTAAGGACTGATTCCAAAATGAGAATTGAAAGTTAAGAATCAATCTCAAAAGAGAGAGTTGGAAGTTAGGGACCGACCTCAAAAGGAGAGAATCAAAAGTTAAGGTCTGATTCCAAAATGAGAATTGAAATTTAAGGATCAATCTCAAAAGAGGGAGTCAGAAGTTAGGGACTGACCATAAAAAGGAGGGAATTAGAAGTTAAGGACTGATTCCAAAAATGAGAATTAAAACTTAAGGATCAATTTCAAAAAGAGGATCGAAAGTTAAGGACCAATCGCGAAAGGAGGGAATTAGAAGTTAAGGTCTGATTCGAAAATCATAAAAATCATAATTGAAAGTTAAGGATCAATCTCAAAAGAGGATCAGAAGTTAAGGACTGACCTCGAAAGGAGGGAATCAGAAGTTGGGCACTGATTCTAAAATGAGAATTGAAATCTAAGGATCAATCTCAAAAAGAGGATCAAAAGTTATGGACCGATCTCAAAATGAGGGAATCAGAAGTTAAGGACTAATTCCAAAATAAGAATTGAAAGTTAAATATCAAGCTCAAAAAGAGGATCGGAAGTTAATGACCGACCATGAAAGGAGGGAATCAGATATTAGGAAATGATTCCAAAAGAAAGAATTTGAAATTTACAAAGAGTTTGTGGTGTTGAACCCATAGATATGTGTTAGGTGTAAAGGTTGACATTGTTGAGGAAGATATGAGAAATTTTGTAAGATTTAGTGCAGACAAGGATGGTCATACTGCGCGAGCAAAGAGTAAGAGACCCCAAAGTTGAGAGAATCAACACAACAAATTTTTTTTCTTTTCTTGTTGTTTTTATCACGTTTAATTTTCAAAATATGTTTTCCAAAATTTAATTTTTGTGGGTTGATTAATTTTCAAAAGGGTGTTTTATTTGAATTTTATTATTAAGTTTTTATTGTTTTGTTCTTTGTTCATTGTAATCTCGAACCAACATATGGTTCGTGGCTTTTATTCATCGCACCAAAAATGGCAATTTGAACAAATAGACAGAATTCTAAAAGAGATTTCATTAATCTGCTCCAATAAATGTGACATATTGAGTGTAGGCCAAAGCCTCAAAAAGTACAATTATGCTGGCTACATCAAAGTACATCCAAAAATATCCCATGTCAAGTACATATCATAGGCTGAGCATGTCTAATCTGCTGTAATGGAAATACAGTAAAAAGGAATCCTCTGAGTGTCTGTCTCTAGTGAGGCAAGCTCCTGATCAAGCTGACCTTCTAAGCCATGCTCCAGGATAAGAGTTCCATTTACATGTGCTTAGAGGTGTAACCCGCTCATAGCTCGTATGACATTAGTTCTTTCAGATCTGAGTCTGGTTGGAATCCATATGACACTTTGTTATCATTCATCCTCCGAAAAGTCACGGACATCTTGAGGTGTCACGCCCCTAGAATGCAATGTTTGGCGACGTGTGTTCTATTTCATTTAAGAACTAGTACTGAACCAATAGGTAGTGGAATTTCCACGGACCCTCTGAATACACTAGGGCTGATAATATCTATTTTTTTTCCAAACAAGATGTTGCTCTTGCTCATGAATGAGACCGTGCAGAAAGGCCTCACAAAATCATGATGGTCAATGTGCGGAGGTATGCAGTCTCCTTCATCATATATGTTGATAATACAACTGTTAGGAATACAGTTAGCTGACAGTATGCTCCATCGGACCATTCTTTCGATCATCCATTTTATCATGGGAGGTAGTGGGTCCCCCTGATCGTGTCTCAAAATCCTAGGAAGATTTCCTTATCTATCGTTAGTAAAGTTGTAACAGCAGTCGCACTGTATATTGAACATGTCCTTTCCTCGCATCCACTTTCTTAGCTCAGAATAGGTTTTTTCCATCAGTAGACCCGCTTAACCTCTTTCTTTTAAATCAAAAATGCTGTCGAGAAAATTTTGTTCATCGCTTTTAGGGAATACCTTGGTGTATAGCTCCAATCCTTATAATATGTTGATGAACCTACCTTGCACTTCTTCATAGAATTCAAAGTTCTTTTTTCTTACCTTGCTCATCTTGTAGTATTCTGCGGTACTGATGATTGGTAGCTGTCAGGGATGTTCCCTCATTTCGATGTTGATGGGAATCCAGGCCGGTGCTATCTCTGTCTGCAGTAGAATGTATGACTCTACGTCTGGCAGGATATATGGCTTTGCAACCAACATGACAATGGTTCTGCATCCATCAGGTAGTTAGCGGTCTAAATTCCATCATTCGAGGATACGTATTCCTCCAAAGTACTGTAGCACTCAAGGTGGAGAACATTGCAGTTTGGGCACTCCATGAATGCCCGTGTGACTGAAGTACATGTTGGTATTTCAACTTTGCAGGTCAGACAACCCTTATAAAGAACATCTAAAGCTGGTAAAATTTTTGGCTCTATAACAAATCCTGACTCATCATCTGTAGTAAATAGGCTGGAAGAGGTCTCTCTCAAGCCCGAATCATATATATCGCTTTCAGGGATAGGGGTGAGCATGTTCCCTCCCTCTTTCTGGAGGCTCCTCTCCTTGCGTAGGAAAGCCCTATGTTTTCGACAGCTAGCATTTCTGAGCTGAGTCCTCCATAGTGGTGCATCTGGAAGTTTTTCATTATCGACAGCGACTAGGCCTCCGGTCGGCATAGCTATCATGGATGGTAGGCGACTGGTCCCCTCCATCGGGTCTTATTGTACCATTACATTTTCGCCCCTTTAGTGAGGAACTATTTCTGGTTTCGAACCTTAGCAGTGAGGGTAACCCTTCCTTCTTCTGATGGCTGACCACATCCATCAGAGGACCCTCATAGTCCATGTCGACTTGGCTAAAGTCCATGTAAAATTCTATGGTTCCGCCCTCCGGCGCCATTTCCTCGTTGAGTACGAGGTTCCAGCCATCTTTAAAATCAAAGATCAGGCCTCTGGCTTGACATTTCTCAACAAATGACAGGAAAAATTTCAGTGAGTTGAAACTTACAGTGAACAAGAACAAAATAAAGTGTTTATTAAAGAAAATTTTAGTTTTATGTTAGTGAAAAAATCATTTGTTTATGTGCATATTTTGTTTAATTTAGTAGAATATCAAGTTTAAAAGAAGGAAAAAATTAAAATGTGTAATTTCAAAAATTTTCATTAAATTGAGGTTAATCTTATTACAAAATTTTGGACCCGGTCACAGACATTTGGCCAAAGAGATAACCCCAGAACAATTTAAATTTCAAATTTTCAAATAAAGCAATGTCAAGCAATGTTAGATTGCGTAATATGTCTTTAGGTATCATCCGTTGATCGGTAACATGGGTCTTTCGCCACGGAAATCAAACAGGTAGGCTCCTCCTGCGTAGAACTTTTCAACGACAAAATGTTCCCTCCCAAGTTGGCTCAAATTTTCCACCTATCATGCGGTGTGTAAGAATGGGTCTTTTGAGCACGAGGATAAGGTCACCAACTTTGAATGTCCTTAGGCGGACCAATTTTTCATGAGCATGTACCATCTTTGCCTAGCAAAGTTCCAAATTTTTTTATGCTTCAAGTCATTTTACCTCAAGACTCTCTAGTTCTTCAAGTTTGAGTTTTGCACTTTCTTCTGTTGTAAGCTGGTTGGCGATAGCAAAGACGACATCTGAACTTCTAATGGTAGTACGACCTCAGACCCGTACACGAGCATGTAGGGTGTGCATTGAGTGGGAGTCCTGAACGTCATCCGGTAAGCCCACAAAGCTTCTAGTAACTTGTTGTGCCAATCTCTTTTGTTTTCATCAAGTGTTTTCTTTAAAATCTGTACCAACGACTTATTGAAAACTTCATCCAGGCCGTTTGTTCTGTGATAGTAAATTGTAGAGTATCTCCAATCTATCTCGTTCTGCTTGATGAAATTTTTATTTTAGCACTTTTAAAGGCTGTCCCATTGTCTGAAATTATTCTTCGCAGTACTCCGAAACAGTAGACGATTTGTCTTTTGAAGAATTGAAAGACCTGCTATGTCATAACCTCTCGTAATGGTACTGCCTCTGCCCATTTGGAGAAATAATCTCTAGCGGCAAGTATGAATCTGTGTCCTTTGGAGGATGGAGGGTCTATCGGACCTACTGTGCCCTGACCAAACAAAAATATGTTGATATTTTCATACTTATTTTACACTGATTTTGATTATATTACACTTTAAAGAAGGGTATTTTTGATGTTTTATTTCATGTATGATGAATTATGGTCATTGGACCAAAAAGAAACAAAAACGGTGCAATTTTGAGCAAAAACGAGCAAGAAATGAAATTTTGCCCTGTCACCCTTCGATAAGTCTTTCGATGCATAATATCTTTTACACTTCTTGCATAATTTTGAATGAGATTACACTTTAAAGAAATGTTGTTTTTATGCTTATTTTGTAGGGCTATCTGTTAGGAACACAACACAACTGAAATGGGGTGAAACAGAGCTAAAATAGTGCCAAACGGAGCAAAACGGTGGAGCGGCGTAGTCTGCTCGCCGAATGGGCCAACACAGTGCCGACGGCAAGATTTACCCGAGAAGACTGAAAAATGACAGAAAAACTCGCTGACAGCGCCCTCGAGCCCGCCGATGGCGCCCAGGACGGTTATGGGTCGAAATTCAACGTATTTAGACACTTTTTTAAAGGATTCTTGTGGTAACTCTTCAAACCTTGTCCCTATCCTTTAAAAAAACGAATTTAGGTTAGAAAAAGATAGATTTTTATGAGAGGAATGTTAGGAAAAGTGTGTAGAAAGTTTAGGTTTCTTAGAATAGGAGTAGAAATGTAGATTTCTACCCTTTTGGAGAGATTAGAGAGGGGATTTTGAGAGAATTTGTAAGGAGATGTTCTAGCATTGCATGGATCGGCGGGAGACTTTGTGGGAGAGATATTCGTCTTTCTTTCAAAGGGAAAAAAGCTAAATATTGTGTTCTTTATTATCTTTTGAATTTTGTAAACACTTATCTAGTGGATTTGCTTTAGTTAAATGAAGTTTCCATTGTGTTTCCTTCGTGCTTTGTGATGGGCTTCTTTTACTCTCTCTTCTTGTTTAGAAATAATGGCATGAGAAAATTATGTTGTTGTTTTCATTGTACATTTCTTTTGTAATGAGTATAATTCATGTTTAGGATTTTGTGATGCATGTTAGAAGTGGATTTAATTATCAATGTGATGGTTTTTACTTGCACTTTATTTACATTACAATAAAGACATGTTGTAGTGTTAAAGTTCGTTGTAATTGCATTAAGATCCAAGAGGGCTGTGTAATTCTCAACAAAGTAGAACCACATTCAGATTCCATAGATGGTTAAGTTCATGGGAGTTGAATGCAAATAAATAGGGAAATATAATTTGATGGGCGTAGAATTGGAGATTTTAGGGTGACAGACTAAAATCCCCAATTTGGTCCCATTATTTGAGTACTGAAGCGGAGATGTTAGCCCTCAGATGAGGGGAACATGGGAGCTCTGAAGTGAGAGCCGGTATTCTCCCAGCCTAGCCACGGATTCAGTAAACAAGCATAGGATTAGTCAATGTTCTTTATGTCTGGACCAAAGGGTAAAGAATATGATTGTTCCTATTTGGCACATACAATATTTAATGCATCTCATTCCTTTACATTATCCAATTCATTACATAAGAATAGTAGTTTGTAATATCTCAAAATTCTCCAAACCAATTCATCCAAAAAGGGTTATCTTTAGAATTAATATTTTCATTTAGTTACAGTTACTATCTTTACATTTAACACTTGCATTTAGGAGTATTTTCTAGATAAAACATCATTTTAATCGACATTCCTAACTAAGGACTAATAGTAGTAGATTAGAATTTGACTAAGGACTTCTTACCTCGCTTCCCTGTGGGATCGATAAACGGGACTCCACTAGAGCCTTGTATTACTTGAGCGATACGTATACTTGCGTTTGAAATTGTGACTTTATAAAATCATTATAAATATATAAATTTAGGTTCATAAATTCTTGTATATTAAAAGTTGCATCAAGTTTTTGGCGCCATTACCGAGGGTTTAAATCTTCTAGTAGTGGTGTCAAATTCTTGTATTTTTAGGTATATAAAAAGTCATTGTCATGCCCCAACACTGAAATGACCACAAGAGAACGGTTGGGTGTAGCACATTCGGAGGTTGTGCAAGATCACCCCATGTACCTGGCCCTGTACACATCTTCTGGATGTATCCATGCAATCAGACATCATTGTTGGCCAATAATGTCCGAGTCTTTTGATCTTCAGTTTCATCTTTGGCTCTAACTGGTGAGTGCCAAATAATCCGGCATGTACTTCTTTCACAATTTTTTGTGCTTATATTTTGCATAAACATTGTAGACATCATCTACTAGAGCATCTGACATAGCCATTTTCTTAATGTAATATGCTTCAGACTTGTCCTCTGATAGCTTTGCAAAATACAAATATTTTATTAATGGCTTGCACCAATATTCGTTGATATCTGCAATTGTAATTGTCGTTTCTTCTTCTTTTCCAAGCTTCTGCAGGTTTTCAAGGTTGATCCAAGATAAAACTTGTCTTTGTTGTACTATAATGTCCATGAAATCCTCTAGGGGATAAGCCAATTCTTTTGTAAGTTTTGCTAGGGCGTCAACATGGGCATTATCTCCCCTAGGGATCTGGTAGAAAGTTACATTGGGGATCTACTTTATCAACATGATCTGACTTTTTTGTTGCGATAGATTGAGTAAAATTTATTAAACTATAATCAATTAACATTCAGATTCTATGCGAGTATACGTATCGTTATCAAGTAATAATGGACTTCTTACATAAGCCCCAAAAATCGATCATAGGGGAAGGTTTAAATTATAAATGACAAATTTACTAGGAAATTCACAGAAAGTCAATTGAAATCACTGTCACTAATTTCAATTGTTGAGATGTAATCAAAATTAGATTTCTAAACTATTATCAAATCAAACATGCAAATCTTAAAATAGTAAATACTAAACTATTAACTATGTTTATGTAACGGAGATTCTTATGTGAAAAAGCATACTTCCCACTACAATGAGGCTATAGTAAAATGAGATGAGATAAATGTTCATAATATTTATTGTGTCAAATAGGATCGAAAAGTAAATTAACTCTATTGTACAACTCATACTCCATTTCCTGGATCATATGTTTCAAAACACATTTTAACAATTCAATTGGTCAGATCGAAAAGTAATTTAAGTTAGGAGTTGAAAAATCATCACAATTTATTTTACAATTTAATATTGGCACATTCATATTATCTCTTCATTTCACCATATCTTAGAGTATGGAGAAAGATAGAGGGAACTACTCAGACTTCATGAGAAAGAAATAACAAAACACAAGTTTCTTATATAAAAGAAAGTTTATACAATACTGATAAATAATCAATACTTATCTGAAAACTATTTCTCAATGCAAATCCTTTATATCCTTTCCTTAGAAATGCAGCAAGATGATATCTCTCACTTTTCTCCTTCTCTAACACTCTTACAGAAAGTTTCACACTAAATCTCACCACACAAGTTCTAAAATATGAAAACAAAATCACTAGTTGACTTAAAAATGGAAGTGGAATTGAATGATGTGGTGCAAAAAAAGAAAGTAGAGCAATGAAAAATGTAGAGGAGCACTTTTTCTGATGAAATTCGGCCCCAAATAGAGCCCAAGGTCGGTTCTCCAAGAGGTGCCTTCAAAAAAACTTCAAAAAAATCGTCTAAATACATTGAACCTTCTAGAAACGGGGTTTGCACCGCCTTTGTCGCCATCAGTGCTGGTCTGGCGCCATTGACGCTGAGTAAAAAATCTCTGCGTTAATTTGTTTTGTGTCGTCAGCGCTGCCGGTGCTGAGCATTTCTTCAAAAATAATAATTTTAACTCCAAATTACATCTTTTTTGCTTTCTTTTTGCTTTAAGTCCTAAAAATCAACAACCTGCATGAAAACATCAAAATACCTTCCACTAAAGTCCAATATCATAAAAATAGGTATAATATATGGGTATAAAAATGCATATTTTTTTGGTGTTTAAAAATCCCCCAAACTTACATATTACTTGTCCTCAAGTATCTTCTTTACTACATAAAAAAATATGACTTATGATAATGACCTTAACTTTTAGACTTCTATATTTTAGTTTTCCAAATATAATAGTATAACTTAAGGAAAAATTCAAAACAACTTGAGTTAATACTAAAGGTGTAAAGATATCCAATAATTAAGTCTAAGGTATCTAATCCTCTATTTCTTTCAAGAAAAATTGCAATTTTTTATATTAAAGTCACTTAGCAAATTCATATGAAAAAGAACTTCATAAAACTTTATTAATAATTATGCTAACATTCAAATAAAAAATTTAAAAAATGTGTTCAAGTCTTTTCCCTTAAGTTGATTCAAGTGAAGCCAGTTTTTAATTAGACATCTCCTCAAGCTTCTCCCCATATATTTTTTTTTCTTTTTCTTTTTCTTTTCACGATCATTTTTAATCCCTTTTTTCTTTTCTTTCCTTCTTTTCTTCTCTCCTTTTTTTATATATTAGGATTACTATATCTGGATAGCTTTTAATGATTTTGAACTTCCCTATCCTCTTCTTAAAGTTAAAAACTTTATACATTTCTTCACTTAACAAATTTATATTAACTTAAAGACTTCATAAAGTTTAATTCTTTTCTTTTTACATGAATCTTTTAAGATTTTTAATACTTTAAAACATACAAATTTCCTTTACTAAAAAATAGAGAAACATAGTCTTATTCTCTTTTAGCAAATATCTTAGCTGCCAAAATTAACCTTTATTATTAAAAATTTTTACTTAAATTTACAATATAATTAGAAACATAAATATAGTTATCCAAAGTTAACCACTAATACCAAAGGTCATGTTAAATTTAAAATTTTGAAAATATAATTAAGTGAGGACAAATAAAATTAAGTTCTTTCTCTCTTTCTAAAAATGAATATTCTTCTTCTCCCCCCAAAACTTAAATTTTTAAAAGAATTTTACATGAAGAGCAATAAAAATGAAGGGTAAAAGAAAGCACTAAATACATAAAAAAAATTATACCTGTTGGAGATTCTGATTTTTGAACATAAATATTGAAAATAATGCAGGTGCTAAAATGAAAACTACAAGGCTAAAAACATTAAATTGCACATAATACATATAAAATTTTCTGAGAAAGAGCTAATCAAAGAAAAAGAACAAAGTGTTGAAATAACAACAGAACTAAACTAAATTCTAAAAATGAAAACAGTCTTCCACATTACAGTTTCACATAACATAACAAACAAATTCTAAACATTACAACACAAACAACAGAATCACACAGTACAAACACAAACAAACAAACAAAAAGATTACTAGTCAGTATCATCTTCATCGTCATCTACATCCAACTTCTGCTGCTGATATGGATTAAACACATGGTGAACAGGGAACTGAACTGAATGTTCTCCCCTCAGGTATCTAACTAAATCATCATCATAAGCAACATCATACTCAATTTTTTTTCGAATCAAATCATCAGTGAGCATTTCTGGCTTCAATATTATGCATCCTATAATCGATCCTCAAAATATCTCTCTATTGTGTCATCATCTGATCCAAAAGTTCTCTATTACTGAGGTCACTAGAAGTAGGTCCATGAGAGGTAGAAGGAATATCCCTAGAAGTAGAAGGAATATTTCTAGCCTTACTGCCAGATCTCCAGTCAACATGAGATTCAAATGTCTTGATGTTTGCAGGCCCAATAGGTCTCTGAGGCTCAATCCTCTCCTCATCAGGTCTAAAATCAACTTCTGTTTGCTCACAAAGAGTGTAAATAAGAGAAGGGTGTGCCAATCCACCAGAAGTCTCTCCCAGAGCAATAGATCGAGTGTTCATATAAATAATATAGCCCACATTTATGTCCATAACTTGCTGAATACAGTAGTTAAGGATAGCTCTATTCTTGGTCACCTCACTATGATGGTTCGTCGGAACCATTCTTACAGAAATAAAATAATTCCAGGCCTTAGATACTACATTTAAACTAGTACGGGGAAAGTTAACTTTAACTCCATTTTTTATTTTCCAAGCCCCTTTCTCACTAGTAAGAAAAGAAATAACTTAATCTAAAGCTTGATCTATAACAGAAAAAGAATGATACTGACATCTATACACATCTTCTATAGAATAAAACTCATTTAATTTATTTGGAGTAAATTCTAACCTTTTTCCATGAACAAATAAATAATCATTAGAGCTTCAGGAAGGTTGGCATAAAATTCCATTAAAATCCCATCGCATCGACAGTAAAATAGCAAAAGTTTTCCCATTGCTAGGCAATAATCAAAGGTTCAACTTCACCTCCTGGATTTCTAAAACCTCAGTCCTGAATTACTTTCTTATTTTGACAAATGCTATGAAATTTAGCACTGGCTCTAAAGCTAAGAAATTTTTGTTTGTCATATTCTACTTTCCTTTTGCTCAATCTAGGTGCCATAAAAAACCTAAAAAATTTTGAAAAATCTGAATAAATTCTAAAATTCCAAAAATCAAAATGTAAAACATTTTAAACTTCAAATCATTATATAAGAGTTCATCACCAAAGGATTTTCTAAAAAATTTCTCAAAAAAGGAAATTTTCATATTTTTGGATCCATGCAATGTGAGATAAATCCTTGGTGAAAATAAAAAAATTTTGGTTTAAAGTATAGCTCTTACCTAGAGAAGATGAAATCCGAAGACTTTTTGCCTCTAAATCACCTCAAATCCGACCACAATATAGCCCTAGCCACCCAAACCGAAGGTTGAAGATGACTTAAGCATAAAAATGGTGTCCACAGAAAAAATTACGAATTCTTAGGGGTTAAAATCTGTTGTTGGGTTGAGGGTACCGTTGGCGCTGAGTGCGGCGCCGTCAGCGTTGAAGGCCTGAAAATTTAATATTTTGATTTTTTTTTAATTTTCAATTCTGACTTACTTCAAAAATTTTAGTATTTTTAGGGGTTAAAATCTATCAACTTTCTTCAAAAATTTTAGTATTTTTAACACATTTTTATCTAACAATAATTCACAAAACAAAACATTTCACTAACATGAATTTTCACAAACAACAACAAACTAACTTTTATATATGAAAGTATACTTTTTACAAGCACAATTTTTTTAATTACACAATCACACATATTAAACAAACCAATTATAAATCAACATCAAAATCAAACCACAACACTAAATGCTATCACAAAACTATATACGCAATCAAAGTTCATAATTCTAAAGAAAACAAAAAAACCAAATTAAATTAAATCCACACAATTACACTAAATATATATAATGTTATAAAATTGATAGAGAATTTAAAGTCTTCAATTATTACGCCTCTTCTTCAGTATTTTTTCCTCCTCTGATATCTTCCATAGATTGCTAATGAACATATAAGTTGTAGAAGGATCGGGATGGGAATTGATCTGTCAAATTTTCTTCGATCCACTAATTTTCTTTAAACATCCAAACTAATCCTGCTTCAAAAGTTCTAGTGTGATCAAAATTTTCTTTCATTCTCCAACCTAGGTGATCAGAAAGGTATTTAAGATCTCCTACTGCATTCATAATACTTTGATGTTCCTTTTCAATTTTCTTCAATTTCTATTCCAAAGCAAGCGAATTTCCAATTGTTGGTGGTATTAATGGAGTTCAAGCATGTGAAGATTGATCTATGATGGCTTCTAAAACTTCATTTCCATTTCTACAATAATTCTCATCTATAGAATTCATGGGCTCCCAAGGTAATAAAGTCTTTTCCCAACTTTCATATGGAACTTAGGCTTGACTACAAATCAAAAAGATGGTAGATGGATGCCCAAGTCCATAAATTGGTCCATTAGTAAGGATACCCATAATAGATTTAAATATAATAGACCATATATAAATGAGTTTTTCCATTTAAATGCAGTAATTTAAATTAACACATTCTTTGATGACTCTACTAATTTTCACAGTAGGGAGTAATTTTGCGACAATAAAGAAATGTTATTGCTTTGAAATTGGATTAAGTAATGAAGTGGAGAAACGAACATATCCTTCATCTCATATCTCCCACATATCACTTTCATCTGTCAGAAGATTATACACATCTTTCATGAAATCTCGTGTAGGAATGAAATTTATATAATGACAGATTGGAATGTTGTATATCATATACAATTCATTAATACTTGCACGATTAAATGATACAGCCTTACCTCGTACGAAGACAAAATCTTGAGTAATTTCATGTAAGTTTGCATAAAAGTCTTTCACCACAGATACGACAAATGCAGGCGTAGTGTAACACAGAACTTCCCAATGCCTTTGCAGAATGATTTTATCAATCGGACCAGTAGGATTGATCACTCCATGATTAACAAATCCTCTTTCCTTGATCAATCTCCTCTTCATAATAACTTTATTGTATAATCACTGCATGTCGAAACTAATAAATATTCTTTTGTTGAGAACTCCATTCCTCAAAGTATTTCTGGAATTGGAAGCGATGGAATCCAAAAATAGGAAGTTACTTGGTTTCCAAGGATGTTTCTAGGCATTCTTAAACTCATCCTGGTGAAATCGCGCCAAAAACCACCAAAATTTATCTAAAACCTTACATCCGCACTCAGCACCATTAGCGCTCCTGCTTGGTACTGCTGGCGTTGATGTCCGTTATCTAGGGCGTCGTTGGCGCCCATCTTGGCGTTGTCTATGCCAGTGGCCAAAATTGTGATTTTCATTTTTTTATTCAATTTGTTTCCAAATTTTTCTCCAATACCAATATTTGACTTAATTTATAATAAATGCAATTGTGTAGGATTATTATGTACTGATATATAAGACACTTAACAAACTAAATAGTAATACATAGCAATATAAGTATGGGTTGCCTCGCACAAAGCGCTTGGTTTAACGTCGTTAGCCAGACATAACATTTGTTTAGTTGGGTTGACGTAACATTAAAACTTCTTTAAATTGAGGTATGTGCCCTTCATTAAAAATGTTTTAGATGATATCCATTAAATTTAAATATCTTTCCAGTGTTAGGTTCTTTAATAACAACAGTTCCATAATGATAGAATTTAATCACTTTAAATGGTCCTAACCATCTGGATTTTAGTTTTCTTAGAAATAATCTCAATCTTGTATTATATCGTAGAACTTCTTGTCCAGGTTCAAATTTCTTCTTAACAATCTTCCGATCATGCCATATTTTCCTTTTTTATTTATAGATTTTCGCATTATCATATGCTTCATTTCTTATCTCCTCAAGTTCATTAAGTTGCAAAAACCTTTTCTCACCAGCGTCCTTTAAATTAAAATTTAATTCTTTAAAAACCTAAAATGCTTTATGTTCCAATTCTACTGGTAAGTGGCATGTTTTTCAAAAAATCAATATATATGGGGACATTCCTATAAGGGTTTTATAAGCAATTTTGTATGCCCATAATGCAGTATCTAGTCTAGGAGACCAATCCAATTTATAAGGATTTACAAATTTTTCTAAAATGTGTTTAATTTTATGATTCGATATTTCTGCTAGACCACTAGTTTGAGAATGATAAGCAGTAGAGAATCTATGCTTTATATCATATTTCTTGATTAATTTTTCGATTCTCTTATTCGTGAAATGAGATTCTCCATCAATAATAATTACTCTCGACATTCGATATCTTGTAAAGATATTTTTAATTAAAAATTTAAAAGCGTTTCAAGAGTCACATTTAGGCACAACAATAGCTTCAATCCACTTAGACATATAATCAACAGCAATTCATATATATAAATTTCCAAATTAAGGTATAAATGACCCCATAAAGTTTAATCCCCACACATCAAAAAATTTTAACTTCTAATGTGTAATTTAGAGGTATTTTGTCTCTTTTTGAAATATTTCCTACTCATTGACATCTATTGCATGTTTTAATATATTCATTAACATCTCTAAAAATAGTAGGCTAATAAAATCCAGCTTGCAAAATTTTATATGCAGTTCTATTTATTATGAAATGTCCTCCAAATTCAGAATCATGGCATCTTTCAATTATCTGTTGAGTTTTTTCATAAGACACACATCTTCTAATAATTAAATCTTTACATTGTTTATAAAAATATGGGTCATCTCAAAAATAGTCTTTCGAATCATAGATAAATTTCTTTAATTGTGGATTCTTGATATCAGATGGTAGAATGTCACTTACAATATAGCTTACTATATCAGCATACCACGGTACATCAATTTCAACAATATTATATAAATGTTTATTAAGAAAATTTTCTAAAATTTCATCTGCAAAATTAATTAATATTTCTATTTCTATTCTAGAGAAATGATCAGCTATTTGGTTATCATTTCCCTTTCTATCTACCACAGTAAACTCAAATTCTAGCAATTGAAGTATCCATCTAATTACTCTTGGTTTAACATCCTTCTTTTGCATCAAATATTTAATAGTAGAATGATCTGTATGCACTATACATTTAGTTCTAATTAAATAAGATCTAAATTTATCAAAGGCATAAAAACATAGCAAATAACTCTCTTTCAGCAGTAGTATAATTAATTTGAGCATTATTTAGAGTTTTAATAACATAATATGTAACTTTAAAACTTTGTCGTGCCTTTGTTCTAATAAAGCCCCAATAGCATAATCACTAGCATCACACATTATTGCAAATGGTTTCTCCTAGTCAGGTAGTACTATTATATGTGTAGTGATTAATTTTTTTCTTTAATAATTCAAATGATGTTATGCATTCCTCGTTAAAATCAAATTTCATATCTTTTTCTAAAAGTTGGCATAAGGGGTTTAGTTATTTTTGAAAAAAATTTTATGTAGCACTTGTAAAAACCAGCATGTCCTTGAAAACCTCTCACCCCTTTAACATTATTAAGAGGTGATAATTTTTCTATAACTTGGATTTTTGCAGGATATACTTCCATGCCTTTTTCAGAAATTTTATGTCCAAGAACAATACCTCCTGCAACCATAAATTGACATTTTTCCCTATTTAAGAGTAAGATGATTTTTTCACATATCTCTAGAACTTTCTCTAAAGTATTAAGAGATAACTCAAATGAAGTCCCAAATACATAAAAATCATCCATAAACACTTCCATTCTATGATCTTTAAAATTGCTAAATATTGATATCATGCATCTTAAAAATGTTGCAGATGCATTACATAGTCCAAAAGGCATTCTACGAAAAACAAATGTTCCATATGGGCTTGTAAATGTTGTTTTCTCNAATCTATTTAATTTATCATTACCTTTCCCGACAACGACGCCAAAAACTTGATCCTAATGATATAATTGTGCAATATATATAAAGTTGACTCCTCTTTACAACGATGCCAAAAACTTAATGCGTTAATTTATGAATAAGAAATTTAAGCAATTTATATAGGGATTCTACGCAAGTATACGTATCGTTACCAAGTAATACAAGACTTTCTGTTTAAGCACCAAATATCGATCCCACGAAGAATGTTTAAATTGGAAATGATAAATTAACTAGGAAATTCACATCAATAAAATAAAATTACTGTCACTAATTTCGAATATTTAATGTATTATCAGAGCTAAATTATTAACTACTTGCAAAATTATAATTCAAAGTTTAAACAGTAACTACCAAACTATGTTTATGTGATGAAGTTATCTAATAAGAAAAAACATCTTTCCCATTAAATTGAGTTTTTGGTAAAATGAGATGAGATAAATGGTTTAAATCTGTATTGTGCCAAATATGAGCAATTTTAATTCTCTACCCTGATTCAGTATTATAGAGAATCATTGACTAATCTCAGGTTTAGTCATTAAATCTGTGGTTAGGCTGAGAGGATACTGGCTCTCACTCCAAAGCTCCCACTTCCCTTCCCCTGAAGGCTGACACTTGCTTTAGTTCTTAAACACTAAGACCAAATTGAGGATGTTAGTCTGTCACCCAAAAATCTCGTATTTTACACCCAATAATGTATATTTCCCCATTTATTTGCACTTAATTCCATGAACGAAATACTCCTCCATAAAATTAAATGTGATTCTCACTCTGTTGTAGAACTCATACTCCATTTCCTTGATCATATATTTCACAATATATTTTAACATTTCAATTGGCCAGATCGAAAAGTAAATTAAGAACAGAGTTGAAAAACCATCACAATTTATTTTATATTTTAACATTGGCACATCAAAATTATCTCTTCATTTCACCATATTTCAGAGTAGGGAGAGAGATAAAGAAAACTACTCAGACTTCATGAGAAAGATACAAAAAAACACAAATTTTATATATAAAAGAAAGTTCATACATCAATAATAAACAAACAAAACTTATATGAAACTCTTTCTCAAAGCAAATCCCTTGTATCTTCTCTCGGACTCTTTCTCTCTTTACAATACTCTTGATTCTCTTTTAGAAGATGTTAGGAAGAAGAAATCTCTCACTTCTCTCCCTCTGTAACAACTCTTAGAAAAGAATTCACACTTAAACTCAACACAAAACTCAAAACTCTATAGAACTAAATGACTAATGGACTCAAAGTGGTTGGAATGGGAGTGAAAGAGCGAGAGAGAGAGTTTTCTCATCAATTTTTGCTCAAAATAGAGCCTAATGTCAGTTTTCCAATAAGTGCATCCAAAAACTCGTTAAAAAGCATCCAAATTCGTCGAATCTTCTAGAAATCGAGCTTGAACCAACCTTAGCGTCGTCGACGTCTATTCTGGCTACGTCGGTGCCAGTGGCCCTTTAATTAATCCGTGCTCTCTGTCAAATGGCGCCGTCGACGCTGTACATTTCTTCTAAAACTCTATTTTGACTCCAAATTCCATCATTTTTGCTTTAAGTCCTAAAAGTTAATAACCTGCAATAAAACATGAAAAATACATTCTTTTAAAGCGCAATATCACCAAAAATGAGTATAAAATATAAGTCTAAAAATGCATATATTTTTCCTGGATCAAATGCCACCTCAAAGTTCTGGCATTATTTTATTTCTGCTCGTCTCCTTCCTTCAAATAATTTAAGTGAGGTGACAAGTGAAAGAGCCATATTAAATTACTGCATTCAAGAGATGAAACCTATAGATGTTGGCTCTCTTATTTATGAGACTATTAGTTCCTCTACTAGAGCTAGTACTACTTCAGGTTTTGGATTTTGATCTTTGATATTTATTATTTGCAAAAACTCTGGATTAAAGTTTGAACATTGGGAGCAGCAATTGAAGCCACTCAAACCATTTGGGAAGGCCAATGTAGATGTGTACGGATGATATAGAGATAGAGCTCATGATGCACCTTCTTCTACTACTTCGAGGCCTTCTACTTCTAGACCTTTTACTTCCACTGCCGACCGACTTTTTTGTAAATCAACAAATACAAGAATTTGATGGTGCTACTAGAAGATTTAATTTCCAGCAACGACGTCCAAAAACTTGATCGCGACTTTATGTATGTGTTTGATTTGATTAAGATGTATAAATATAATATTCAATAATGTTAAAGTCAAATTTTTCAATGCAAGTATACGTATCACTCAAGTAATATAGGGCTTTAATGGAGTCCTAGATATCGATCTTACAGGGAGTAGTTTAGAATTACAGACTAAGACCTTAGAAAAGCAAGACTTTAATCACAACAACGACGTTCAATTTTCTTATCTGTCACTAATAGACAATTGAAATAAATAGATAATTTTAATAGCTAATAAATAACTAATGATATAAAGTAGGGTTTAATTGTGATATTCAATATATAAGAAAACATCCTTCTCCTTGTCAAGAAATTATAGTGAAT
>JXCR01147119.1:156664-182203 GCA_002079205.1 Phalaenopsis hybrid cultivar
GGCCAAAATGTTCTTTTAAAGTTGTGGATGAGCTTTCCCAAGAGTTGCCTAAGCATCCCTTCAAAATTTGGCCTTATCCAAAGCTTGAGTAGGCATAACAGTCGATCTCGCCGTCGGCGGGGTCGATGGTGCCGTCGGCGGGCTTCTGGAGAATTTTGTCCTGTAGTCTCGGGAAAAACTCGCCTCCGACGGCCTAGTTCAAATCTCCACATTTTGGTCCTTTTCGCTCCAAATTCGCTCCTTTTTGCATCTTTTTGCTCCAATGACCCTAATTCATCATTCCTGCAACAAAACATCAAAAATACCTTTCTTTAAAGTGCAATATCATTAAAAATAGTATAAAATAGGTATGAAAATCTCAACATATTTTCCTCTGGTCAACTGCTACTGTGCCTCCATCTGGTTTCTGGGATGTGTTGAGTGAGAGATATTTGGAACATCATAATGATATGTTTTTGATACAGTGTTGTATGGAAGATATGGAAAATAAATTTGATCACATGGCAGATTATGACGAGGCATTAGTGAAATTCATGAAGTGAGATTAGTCAGTTGAGCTTCGTACTTGCCTTCGATTTACTCCTTATGTAGGCCCAAAATCTATGGATGAAGATATATCATTTGATTTTGATGGTGATGATAATGTTCAAGGAGATGACTAGGCTTTCTTACTTTTCAGTTGTAGATCTTTTTATTATTTCATATGTTTGGACTTCTGATGCATGACTACGTAAGATTGCTTATTATTTTCTATTTTTTTTATCACTGCTACTTTTGCTCCTCTTTATTTATTTAGTATTGGATATGTATTAGAGTAGAGTTTTATATTTGCAAGCTTTTTATGATATACCTGTTTTAATCTAATTCATCTACTACTCATCACCTATTTTTATTGTACCTATATTGTTCTCCTGTTTAGAAATTTTAAAATTTTCTCATTCTTCATAATCATTATAAATTGGACCGTTTTAAACTAATTTAAAATTTAAGTTTGGGAGAAGGAAGAAAATTTTTAAAAATTGAACCTTATTTGTCCTAAGTAAAATATATTTTCAAAAATTATTTAAATATAACCTATGGTAAGTTAGGATAGCTTGAGATAACTATATTTTTTAGTTTATAAATAATATAATAAACTTAAGTAAATTTTTTTAATAATAAAGATTAATTCTGGATTTGAGATATTTAGAATAAGAGTATAAGATTATGCTTTTATTATTTAAAATAAAGGAAATTATATTTTTGGAATTGTTAAAGACCTTGGATTTTTATTTGAAAAGAAAGAACTGTGACATTATGAAAATTCTATTTCAAGTCTAACACACATTTATTAAGTAAGGAAATGTTGAAGCTTTTTTACTTTAAGAAGAGAATGGTAGAGTTCAAAATCATGAAAGGCTATCCAAATATAGTAATTCTCACATGACATGAAAATAAAATAGAAAAGATTGAAAATGATCCTGAAAGAAAAAAAAAAGAAAAAAAAAGAAAAGAAAAGAAAAAAAGGAAATATATGTGAGGAGAAGCTTGAAGAGACGCCTAATAAAAAATTTGCTTCACTTAAATCATCCTGAAGAAAGGGATTTAATTACATTTCTAAGCTATTTATAAAGTATTAGCATCATTACAGTAAAGTCCTCATGAAATTCTTTTTCTTGTAATTCTCCTAAGTAATTTTAATATGATAAACTGTAATTATTCTTGAAATAATTAAGAAATCAGAATTCTTAGACTTAACTATTAAAATTTTTTACATTCTAGTTTTAACCTATGTTATTAAAAATCATTCTAAAGTTTCACTATTACATTTATAAAACAAAAATTATAAAAAGTTTAAAGTAAAACTCACTTTCATAAGTTATACTTTTTATATATAGTAAGAAAGCTTACTTGAGGATAAGTAACGTTTAAGTTCGGGGGAATTGATCCACCTTGAAATTACCTTTTTTTATGCACATTTTATGCACAATTTTTTAGGATATTGTGCTTTAATGAAATGTATTTTTATGTTTTTAGGTTGTAGGTGCAAGAAAAAGAGTTTAGGAGTAAAAATGTGTTAAAATACATAAAAAAGGAGCAAAATGGGCTAAACTAGAGAAAATACCAAACCAGTTGAACTGGCGCCAAGGCGCCAGTTGCATAACTTGACTAGGAACTAAGTGCAAAAGTCTGGTGCTTAGGCGCCACAATTATTTTCTAGAAGATTCATTGAATGAGTCCAAATTTTGAATAGATGCTAGAAGCAACCCTTGGCCATTTTCAAAGCTCTATAAATAGGGATTAATTCCAAGAGACTAGGGGGGTCGAATATACAGAGTCACATAGTGTGTTAGTCTGTTAAGAGTGTGGAAAGTTTTCTTTGTGAGTCTTTGTTTTTTCTGAAGTTTGTGAGTCGTATAAGTGTCCTTGGAGTCAGAGAAGTTAAAGAACTTCAAAAGAGTGCTTGGGAAAACATTCCAAATAAGTATTTATATCTTTATCTTTAAGTCTTGTACTTTGGATTTGAGTTTTATAAATATGATTTCTTTTGTTATCTGATACACCAAAAATATAAACATTTTTAGACCCATATTTTTTACCTATTTTTGATGATGTTGCACTTTAATGGAAGGTATTTTGAGGTTTTCTTGCAGGTTGTTGATTTTTAGTGCTTAAATAAAAAAGAAAGAAAAATGAATGAAATTAGAGTCAAAATGAAGTTTTGAAGAAGAAATGCTCAGTGCCGGCAGTGCCGAAGGCAGCGCCGACGGTGCAGAACAAATTAACGCCGATATTTTTTTACTCAGCATCGACGGCGCCAGATCAGCGCCATCAATCTCAAAGGCGGCACAGAGCACGTTTCTAGAAGGTTTGATGTATTTGGATGACTTTTTAAAGAGTTTTTGGTGGCACCTCTTGGAGAATCGACCTTGGGCTCTATTTAGGGCCGAATTTCATAAAAAAATTGGCTCCTTTACATTTTTCACTCCTCTACTTTCATTTTTTGCACCACATCATTCCATTCCACTTCCATATTGGAGTCAATTNTAATTTAAACCTTCCCCCTATGATCAATATTTGGGGCTTAAATAAAAAGTCCAGTGTTACTTGATAATGATACGTATACTTGCGTAGAATCCAAATATTAATTGATTATATTTAATTAAATTTTACACAATCTATCACAACAAAAAGTCGGATCAAGTTTTTGGTGTCGTTCCGTGGGGAAGGTAACAGTTGAATTAAATAATTTTGATAAATTAGGAAATTTAGAGATAATATATATACCATAAAAAATTTATTATTATTAATAATAAAAAAAATTAAAAATCAAAAATCCAAAAAGAAATATTTTTATTAGAGTATTTTACTTTGCTTGTTTTATTTGTTTATGCAAAATATTGGATCTGAAGGTTTTTATACCTTACGATTCAGGATTAGAACGTACTATTAGAAAAATTCGAAAACAATAAAGAGAAATTAAAAATTTACGAGAAATGGCGAATAACTTAGATAATCCAACAAATGAAAATCGGCAAAGATCTTTAAAAGATTATGCGAATCCGACAGTAGATGAACTTCACTTGACTATGCAAAATCCTGATGTTGTTCCTAATTCATTTGAGCTTAAACCTGCTATTATCCAAATTGTACAAAATAATCAATTTGGAGGATCACCTACTGAAGATCCTAACTTACATTTTGCTAGTTTTCTTGAAATTTATGCTACATTTAAATATGACGGAGTGTTTAATGATGCTGTTAGGCTTAGCCTTTTTCTTTTTCATTAAGGGATAAAGCCAAGGCTTGGTTAAATTTGTTAGCACCTGGATCTATTAGAACTTGNAAAAGATTTTGCGAATCTGACGGCAGATGAACTTCACTTGACTATTCAAAATCCTGATGTTGCTGCTAATTCATTTGAGCTTAAACCTACTATGATCCAAATGATACAAAATAATCAATTTGGAGGATCACCTACTAAAGATCCTAACTTACATCTTGCTAGTTTTCTTAAAATTTGTGCTACATTTAAATATGACGGAATCTAATGATGTTGTTAGGCTTAAACTTTTTACTTTTTCATTAAGGGATAAAGCGAAGGCTTGGTTAAATTCGTTAGCAGCTGGATCTATTAGAACTTGGGGAGAACTATCACAAAAAATTCTTGGAAAAATATTTTCCACCCTCGAAAACCGTTGAGTTTAGAAATGATATTACATCTTTTTATCAGTTTGAAGGGGAATCAATATATGAAGCTAGGGAAAGATTTAAAGATCTTCTTAAGAAATGTCCACATTATGCTTTACCAGATTGGTTAATAATTAAAACATTTTACAATGGATTAGTAGGATCACTAAGATCTATTATAGATGCTACTGCGGGTGGTTCCTTAATGTCAAAATCTTTTGATGAAGCATATTCTTTAATTGAAGAAATGACTACTAATAATTTTCAATGGCCCTCTAAAAGGGTAAATCCTAAGAGTGTAGCTAGTATTCATGATTCGAATGCAATGTCTATCTTGGCATCTCAAATTACTGTTATTTCTAAAAAGATTGATCAAATTGGAATGATCTATTCTCAAGTACCTCCAGTTTTAAAGGAGAATTCACTAAAACAGATTATTGATACACAATCATCTTATGAAACTTTAAACGCTATAAATAATTGAAATAACAAACTCTATTCTAATTATTTTAACCTTGGTTGGAAAAATCACCCTAATTTTAGCTGGAATAATTATAATAATTCGATGAATCCATCTGAAAATCTGAACAATCAAGGAAATCTTAACTTTTGACCTTATTATTCTGCAAGATTTAACTCCAACCCTAACCCACAAGTTAAGGAAAAGAAGTTCATGATGGAAGAAGTAATGTTGAATATGGAAAATCAAATACAGAATCAAGGGGCTGCTATTATAAATATTGAAAATCAATTAGGGCATATTGCTATGGAAGTTAATCCAGAAGATCAAAATAAAGAGCAAATTAAAGCTATTCAATTACGAAGTGGAAAAGAAGTTGGAACAAGAATCCAAAAAGAAACTGAAGTTGATGAAGAAAAAGAAGAAATGAAAATGATCAATAAGAAAATTAATAAACACAGAGACCTGTAGAAAAACTATTACCTCCGTTTTATCAAAGACTGAAATAGAAGGATAAAGAGAAATAATTCACTAAATTTTTGGAAATCCTTAGGAATTTAACGATAAATATTCCTTTTGTTGAAACTTTGGAACAAATGCCAAGCTATGCTAAATTTATGAAGGATGTATTAAATAAGAAAAGGAAGTTTACAGATCATGAGACAATTGCACTTAGTGAAGAGTGTAGCACTATTATTCAGAAAAAGC
Organism: Phalaenopsis hybrid cultivar; assembly: GCA_002079205.1. Lineage (NCBI taxonomy): Eukaryota > Viridiplantae > Streptophyta > Magnoliopsida > Asparagales > Orchidaceae > Phalaenopsis > Phalaenopsis hybrid cultivar. The sequence continues at coordinate 162,003 of JXCR01147119.1, forward strand.
TTCCTAAAAAATTAAAAGATCCTGGTAGTTTTACTATACCTTGTGCAATTGGAGAAAAGTTTTACGGAAAAGCTTTATGTTATTTAGGAGCAAGTATCAATCTTATGCCTTTATCAATTTTTAAACGTTTAGATTTAGGAGAAATTTCCTCTACTACTGTAACTCTTCAGTTAGCTGATCGATCAATAACTTCTCCAAAAGGAGTTATAGAAGATGTGCTAGTAAAAGTGGATAAATTTATTTTCCCTATAGACTTTATAGTATTGGATTTGGAGGAAGATAAAGAGATTCCCATTATTTTAAGGAGACCATTTCTCACAATAGGGAGAGCTGCAATAGATGTGAAAAAAGGAGAATTAATGATGAGAGTTAATGATCATGAAGTGAAATTTAATAAACAAAAACTATGAAATATCCTGCAATAGAAAAAGATAATGAATGTTTCAGGATGGAAGTAGTTGATTATCTAGGTAATGAGCAGTTTAAGAATGAATTCGATGATAAATTAAAGCAAGGAGAAATTTTTTATACTGAAGATGAAGTAGAAGAAGAAGATTTAGATTATATTCAGGGCAAATTTGAAGCATTAGACTTGCTGGAACATGATAGTAAAAATCTTATTCCTTCAAGTATTAAACCGCCTGAACTTGAATTGAAGATATTACCTGCCCATTTAAAATATTTATTTTTAGGAGAGTCATCTACATTGCCTGTTATTATATATTTTGACTGAACTGCAACTCAGAAACAAAAATTGATAGAGATGTTGAAAAAGTATAGAAAGGCTTTTGAATGGACTTTTGCAGATATTATAGGAATTAGTCCTTCAATTTATATGCACAGAATTTTATTAGATGAACAGTATGAACCTAAAGCGGATCCTTAGAGAATATTAAACCCAATAATGAAAGAAGTTGTTAAAAAAGAGATTTTAAAGTGGTTAGATGTTGTAATTATATATCCTACTTTATATAACGCTTGGGTAAGCCCAATTCACTGTGTTCCAAAGAAAGGATGAGTGACTGTTGAATAAAAAGAGAAAAAATAAATTAATACTAATAAGACAAGTAACTGGTTGGCGAATTTCTATTGACTTTATAAAACTAAATATGACCACCAGAAAAGATCACTTTCCTTTGCCCTTTCTAGATCAAATGTTGGATAGATTGGCTAGGAACAAATAGTATTGCATTTTAGATGGATATACTGGATATAAACACATTCTAATTGCTCTAGAGGATTAAGAGAAAATAATGTTTATAAGCCCATGTAGAACATTTGCTTTTCGTAGAATGCCTTTTAGACTATGCAATGCACCTGCAACATTTTAAAGATGCATGATGCCAATTTTTAGCAATTTTATAGACCATCGAATGGAAGTGTTTATGGATGATTTTTCTATATTTGGGACTTCATTTGAGTTATGTCTTAATAATTTAGAAAGAGTTTTGGACACATGTGAAAAAATCAACCTAGTGTTAAATTGGGAAAAATCTCAATTTGTGGTTGTAGGAGGTATTGTTCTTAGGCATAAAATTTCTGAAAAAGGCATGGAAGTAGATCCTGCAAAAATCCAAGTTATATAAAAATTATCATCTCCTAATAATGTTAAAGGGGTGAGAAGTTTTCTAGGACATGCTGGTTTTTACAGGCGCTACATAAAAAAATTTTCAAAAATAACTAAGCCGCTATGCCAACTTTTAGAAAAAGATAAGAAATTTGATTTTGATGAAAAATGACATAAAAGCATTACTAAACCCCTATGCCAACTTTTAGAAAAAAGATACAAAATTTAATTTTAATGAGGAATGCTTAACAGCATTTGAATTATTAAAGAAAAAAATTAATCATTGTACTTATAATAGTACCACCTGAGTGGGAGAAACCATTTGAAATAATGGGTGATGCTAGTGATTATGCTATTGGGGCTGTATTAGGACAATGACATGACAAAGTTTTAAAGTTATATATTATACTAGTAAAACTCTAAATAATGCTCAAATTATTTATACTACATATGAAAAAGAGTTATTAGCTATTGTTTATGCCTTTGATAAATTTAGATCTTATTTAATTGGAACTAAATGTATAGTGCATACAAATCATTCTGTTATTAAATACTTGATCCAAAAGAAGAATGTTAAACCAAGATTAACTAGATAGATACTTCTATTGGGAGGGTTTGATTTTGCTGTGGTAGATAAAAAGGGAAATAATAATCAAATAACTGATCATTTGTCTAGAATAAAAATAGAAATATTAACTAATTTGGAAAATAAACATTTAAAAAATTTTCCTTATGAACCTTTATATAATATTGATGAAATGGATGTATTGTGGTATGCTGCTATAGTAAATTATATTGTAAATGACATTCTACCACCTGATATCAAGAATCCACAATTAAAGAAATTTATCTATGATTTAAAAGACTATTTTTTGGATGACCCATATTTTTATAAACAATGTAATGATTTAATTATTAAAAGATGTGTGTCTTATGAAGAAACTTAATAGATAATTGAAAGATGCCATGGTTCTCAATTTGGAGAACATTTTGGAATAAATAGAACTACATATAAAATTTTTCAAGATAGATTTTATTGGCCTACTATTTTTAGAGATGTTATTGAATATATTAAAACATGCGATAGATGTTAATGAGTATGAAATACTTCTAGAAGAGATGCAATGCCTCTAAATTACACATTACAAGTTGAAATTTCTGATGTGTGGGGATTAGACTTTATGGGACCATTTATGCCTTCATTTGGAAATTTTTATATATTACTTGTTGTTAATTATATGTCTAAGTGAATTGAAGCTATTGTTGTGCCTAGATGTGACGCTCGGAGTGTTTCTAACTTTTTAATTAAAAATATTTTTACAAGATATAGAATGTCAAGAGTAATCATTACTGATGGAGGATCTCATTTCATAAATAAGAGAATCGAAAAATTAATCAAGAAATATGATATAATGCATAGATTTTTTATTGCTTATCATCCTTAAACTAGTGGTCTAGTAGAAATATTGAATCGTGAAATGAAACGCATTTTCGAAAAAGCTATAAATTCTTATAAATTAGATTGGTTTGTTAGATTAGATACTGCATTATGAGCATATAAAACTACTTATAAAACTCTTATAGGAATGTCTCCATATGGATTGATTTTTGGAAAAAAATGTCATGTGCCAATAGAATTGGAACATAAAGCATTTTGGGCTATTAAAGAATTTAATTTTAATTTAAAGGATGTTAATGAGAATGTTTTGCAACTCAATGAACTTGAGGAGATTAGAAATGAAGCATATGATAATGCGAAAATCTAATTTATTACAACTCAATGAACTTGAGGAGATCAGAAATGAAGCATATGATAATGCAAAAATCTTTTTTTGCAACTCAATGAACTTGAGGAGATTAGAAATGAAACATATGATAATGCAAAAATCTATAAAGAGAAAATGAAAATATTTTGCAACTCAATGAACTTGAGTAGATTAGAAATGAAGCATATGATAATGCAAAAATCTATAAAGAGAAAATGAAAATATGGCATGAGATTATAAATGAAGCATATGATAATGCAAAAATCTATAAAGAGAAAATGAAAATATGGCATGATCGGAGACTATTAAAAAGAAATTTGAACCTGGACAAGAAGTTCTACTATATAATACAAGATTGAGATTATTTCCAGGAAAACTGAAATACAGATGGTTAGGACCATTTGAAGTGATTAAAGTCTATCATTTTGGAACTGTTGTTATTAAAGATCCTAACACTGGAAATTGATTTAAAGTTAATAGGCACCATTTGAAAAATTATTATGAAGGGCACATACCTCAATTTAAAGATGTTTTAATGTTAAGTCAACCCAACTAAATAAACGGTATGTCAGGTTAACGACGTAAAACTAAGCGCTTTGTGGGAGGTAACCCATACTTATATTACTATGTATTACTATTTAGTTTGTTAAGTATCTTATATATTAGTAGATTATAATCCTACACAATTGCATTTACTATAAATTAAGTCAAATATTGGTATTGGAGGAAAATTTGGAATCGACTAGAATAAAAAAAAAATTGTCGAGTGTAGTTGGATGGTTTTAGATGACTTTTAGCGGGTTTTGGCGCAATTTCACTTCATAATAACAACCCGGACAAGTTTAAAAAGGCTTAGAAACATCCTTGGATGCCTTGTAACTTCCTATTTTTGGATTCCATGGCTTTCAATTCCAAAAATACTTTGAAGTATGGAGTTTTCAACAAAAGAAAGTTTATTAGTTTTGACGAGCAGCAATTATACGATAAAATTATTACAAAGAGGAGATTGATCAAGGAAAGAGGATTTATTAATCATGGAGTAATCAATCCCGCTGGTCTGATTGATAAAATCATTCTGCAAAGTCCTTGGTAAGTTTTGTTTTACACTACGTCTGCGGTTGTCGTACTTGTGGTGAAAGTTTTTTATGCAAACTTACATGGAATTACTGAAGGTGTTGTCTTTGTACGAGGTAAGGTTGTACCATTTACTCCTGTAAGGATTAATGAATAGTATATGATACAAGACATTCCAATCTGTCATTATACAAATTTCATTCCTACACGAGATTTGATGCAAGATCTGTATAATCTTCTGACTGATGAAAGTGATATGTGGGAGATACGAGATGAAGGATATGTTAGTTTCTCCACTCCATTACTTAATCCAATTTCACAGCAATGGCATTTCTTTATTGCTGCAAAACTACTCCATACTATGAAAATTAGTAGTCACCAAAGAATGTGCTAATTTAAATTACTGCTTTCAAATGGAAAAACCCATTGATATAGGTTCTTTTATATTTAAATATATTTTGGGTATCTTTACTAATGGATAAATTTATGGACTTGGGCATCCATCTACCATCTTTTTGATTTATAGTCAAGCTCAAGTTCCATATGAAAGTAGGGAAAAAACTTTATTACCTTGGGAGCCCATGAATCATGTAGATGAGAATTGTTGTGTAAATGGAAATGAAGTATTAGAAGCCATCATAGATCAATCTTGACATTATTCAACTCCATTAATACCACCAACAGTTGGAAGTTCGCTAACTTTGAAAAAGAAATTGAAGAAAATTTAAAGCGAACTTTAGAGTATTATGAATACATTAGGAGATCTTAAATACTTTTTTTATCACCTAGATTGGAGAATGAAAGAAACTTTTGATCACACTTGAAATTTTGAAGCAGGATTAGTTCGAAAGTTTAAATAAAATGGGTGGATCGAAGAAAATTCAACAGATCAAATCCCGTACCAATCCTTCTACAACTTATATGTTCATTACCAATCTATGGGAGATATGAGAGGAGGAGAAAGCACTGAAGAAGAGGTGTAATAATTGAAGAATTTAAATTTTATATCTTTTTTAGAACATTATATATATTTAGTATAATTGTGTGGATTTAATTTGGTTTGGTTTGTTTTTTTTTTTGTTTTAGAATTCTGAACTTTGATTGTGTGTATAGTTTTGAGATAGTATTTAGTGTTGTGGCTTGATTTTCATGCTAATTTATAATTAGTTTGTTTAATATGTGTAATTGTGTAACTAAAAAAATTGCGTTTGTAAAAAGTGTACTTTCATTAATAAAAGTTAGTTTGTTGTTTGTGAAAATTCAAGTTGGTGAAATGTTTTGTTTTGTGAACTATTGTTAGATAAAAATTTTTGTTTAAAATACTACAAATTTTTGAGTAAGTCAATAGGAAAATGAAAATTAAAAAAAAATCAAAATATGAAATTTTTGGGCCCTTAACGCCGACGGCGCTGGTTGGCGCCCTCGACCCGATAACAGATTTTAACCCGTAAAAATTCATATTTTTCGTTGTGGCCATCATTTTCACACTTAGGTCATATTCAACCTTCAGTTTGGGCGGCTATGGCTTGACTGTGGTTAAATTTGAGGCGATTTAGAGGCTAAAAGACTTTTGATTTCATCTTCTATAGGTAAGAGCTATACTTTAAACCAACAATTTTTTATTTTCACCAAGGATTTATTCACATTGTGTGGATCTGAAAATATGAAAAAATTTTTGAGAAATTTTTTAAAAAATCCTTTGAGGATGAACTCTTATTTAGTGATTTGAAGTTTAAAATGTTTTACATTTTGATTATTTGAATTTTAGAATTTATTCGGATTTTTCAAAATTTTCTAGATTTCCTATGGAACTTAGATCGAGCAAAAGGAAAGTAGAATATGACGAGCAGAGATTTGTTAGCTTTAGAGCCAGTGCTCGATTTCATAGCATTTATGAAAATAAGAAAGTAATTTAGGACCAAGGTTTTAAAAATCTAGAAGGAGAAGTTGAACGTTTGATTATTGCTCAGCACTAGGAAAACTTCTGCTATTTTATTGCCGAAGCGATAGTTGGGATTGTAATAAAATTTTATGCCAACCTTCCTGAAGCTTCTGATGATTATGTATTTGTTCGTGGAAAAAGGGTACAATTTACTGTAAAAAAAATAAATGAGTTTTATTCTATAGAAGATGTGTATAGATGTCAATATCATTCTTTTTTTTGTTACAGACCAGGCTTTAGATGAAGTTATTTATTTTCTGACTAGCGAGAAAGAAGCTTGGAAAATAAAAAATGGAGTTAAAGTTAACTTTCCCCGTACTAGTTTAAATGCAGTATCTAAGACCTGGCATTATTTTATTTCTAGAAGAATGATTCCGATGAACCATCATAGTGAGGTGATCAAAGATAGAGCCATCTTGAACTACTGTATTCAGCAAGTTATGGACATAAATGTGGGTTATATTATTTGTATGAACATTCAATCTATTGCTCTGCGAGAGACTTCTGGTGGATTGGCACACCCTGCTCTTATTTACACACTTTGTGAGCAGGCAGAAGTTGATTTTAGACATGATGAGAAGAGAATTGAGCCTCAGAGACCTATTGGGCCTGCTAACATCAAGACATATGAATCTCATGTTGACTGGAGATCTGGTAGTAAGGCTAGATATATTCCTTCTACATCTAAGGAAATTCCTTCTATCTCTCATGGACCTACTTCTAGTGACCCAAGCAACGAAGAACTTTTGGATGATAGGATGATATAAGAGGGAGATAGTTTGAGGATGGATTATAGGATGCATAATATGGAAGCCAGAAATGCTCACACTGATGATATGATTCGAAAAAAATTTGAGTATGATGCTGCTTATGATGATGCTTTAGTTAAATACTTAAGGGCAAAACATTCAGTTCAGTTCCCTATTCACCGTGTGTTTACTCCATATCGATAGTAGAAGTTGGATGTAGATGAAGACGAAGATGATATTGACTAGTGATCTTTTTCTTTATTTGTTTGTGCTTTTACTGTGTTGTTGTATTGTTTATGTTGTGATGTTGTTTAGATTTTGTTTGTTATATTATGTGAAACTGTAATTTGGAAGGTTGTTTCCATTTTTAGAATTTAGTTTAGTTTTGTTGTTATTTTCAGCACTTTATTCTGTTTGGTGATTAGCTCTTTCTTAGAAAATTTTATATGTATTATGTGCAATTTAATTTTTTTAGCCTTGTAGTTTTCATTTTAGCACCTGCAGTATTTTCAAAATTTATGTTCAAAAATCAGAATCTCNCAAAAATTTTGAATAATAAAGGTTAACTATGGGGGCTAAGATATTTTGTAAAATAGAATAAGACTTTGTTTTTCTATTTTTAGTAAAAGAAATTTGTATTTTTTAAGTATTAAAAATCTTAAAAGATTCATGTAAGAAGAAAAGAATTAAACTTTATGAAATCTTTAAGTTAATATAAATTTGTTAAGTGAAGAAAATGTAATAAGTTTTTAACTTTATGAAGAGGATAGTGAATTTCAAAATCATTAAAGGCTATCCAGATATAGTAATCCTCGTTTTTAACTTTAAGAAGAGGATAGTGAAGTTCAAAATCATTAAAGGCTATCCAAATATAGTAATCCAACTTTAAAAAGAGGATAGAGAAGTTCAAAATCATTAAAGACTATCCAGATATAGTAATCCTCAAAAAAAGAAAAGAAAAAGGCTATCCAGATATAATAATCCTCACATTAAAGCTTTAAGAAAAGGATAGTGAAGTTTAAAATCATTAAAGGCTATCCAGATATAGTAAGCATGACATAAATATATAAAAAAAAAGAAGAAAAGAAAGAAAGAAAAGAAAACGGGGATTAAAAATGATCCCGAAAAGAAAAGAAAACCAAAAAAAAAATATGAGGAGAAGCTTAAGGAGATGCCTAATTAAAAATTGGTTTCACTTGAATCAACTTAAAGAAAAAGACTTGAACACATTTTTTAAATTTTTTATTTGAATTTAACTTAATTATTAATAAATTTTAATGAAGCAATTTTTCATATAAATTTGCTAAGTGACTTTAATATAACAAATTGCAATTTTTCTTGAAAGAAATTGAAACCTTAAACTTAATTATTGAATATCTTTGCACCTTTAGTTTTAACTGGAGTTGATTTGAATTTTTCTTAAGTTATGCTATTATATTTGGAAAACTAAAATATGGAAGTCTAAAAGTTAAGGTCTTTATCATAAGTCATATATTCTTTATGAGTAAAAGAGTTACTTGAGGACAATTAACATGTAAGTTTTAGAGATCTTGATACACCAAAAATATATACAGTTTTAGACCAATATTTTATACCTATTTTTGATGATATTGCACTTTAATGGAAGGTAATTTAATGTTTTCTTGCAAGCTGTTGATTTTTAGGTCTTAAAGCAAAAAGAAAGCAAAAAGGATTAAATTTGGAGTCAAAATAACATTTGTGAAGAAATGCTTAGTGCTGGCAAGCTGAGGGAAGCGCTGACGGCACAAAATAAATTAACACAGAGATTTTTTACTCAGCACCGACGGCGCCAGACCAGCATTGACGGTGCCAAAGGCGGTGCATACCCCGTTTCTAGGAGGTTCAATGTATTTGGATGATTTTTTGAAGAGTTTTTGGAGGCACCTCTTGGAGAACCGACCTTGGGCTCTATTTGGGGCCGAATTTCATCAGAAAAAGTGCTCCTCTATGTTTTTCACTCCTCTACTTTCATTTTTTTCACCACATCATTCCATTCCACTTCCATATTGGAGTCAATTAATGATTTTGCTTTCATAGTTTAGAGATTTTGTGGTGAGATTTAATGTGAAACTTTCTGTAAGAGTGTTGGAGAATGACAAAAGTTAGAGACATCTTCTTCCTTTTTTTTAAGGAAAGGCTACAAAGGATTTGCTTTGAGAAAGAGTTTTCTGATAAATATTGTTTTTTATCAGTGATGTATGAACTTTCTTTTATATATAAAATTTGTTTATCTTTCTGTGTAGTTCTCTCTATCTTTCTCCCTATTCTGAGATATGGTGAGATGAAAAGATAATATGAATGTGCCAATATTAAATTGTAAAATAAATTGAGATAATTTTTTAACTCCGAACTTAATTTACTTTTCGATCTGTCCAATTGAATTGTTAAAATGTGTTGTGAAACATATGATCCGGGAAATGAAGTATGAGTTCTACAACAGAGTAAGGATCACATTTGATTCCATGAAGGAGAACATAGTTTATAGATTTAAGTGCAAATAAATAGGGAAATATTCTTTGTTGGGTGTAGAATTGGAGAACTTTTAGGGTGACAAACTAAAATCTTCAATTCAGTCTTAGTGTTTAAAAATTGAAGCGAGAGGTAGCCTTCAAGTGAAGGGAAGTGGGAGCTCTAGAGTGAGAGCTGGTATCCTCCTAGCCTAGCCACAACTTTAAGGACTAAACACTGAGATTAGCCAATGATTTTCTATGTACTGTATCAAGGTAAATAATTAAATATGCTCTTATTTAGCACAATACATATTATGAACATTTATCTTATCTCATTTTACCATAGCCTCATTGTAGTGGGAATGATGCTTTTTCACATAAGAATCTCCGTTAAATAAACATAGTTAATAGATTAGTATTTACTGTTTTAAATTTTGCATATTTGATTTGATAATAGTTTAGAAATTTAATTTTGATTGCATCTCAACAATTGAAATTAGTGACAGTGATTTCAACTAACTTTCTGTGAATTTCCTAGCAAATTTTTCATTTCCAACTTAAACCTTCCCCGTATGATAGATATTTGGGGCTTAAATAGAAAGTCCATTATTACTTGATAACGATACGTATACTTGCGTAGAATATAAATATTAATCAATTATATTTAATTAAATATTACAGAATCTATTGCAACTAAAAGTAGGATCACTAACCACCATAAATGAGCTATGGACCAATGAAATCCTCATTTTGGTCCTTGATCGCGATATTCTTTTTTATATGTAGAATTTAAGAACTTGACACCACTACTTAATGATTTTAATCCCTGGTATTGACACCGAAAACTTGATCCTAAGCAAAGTAAGATTTTAATTATATTTCTAAGGATTCTACGTAAGTATACGTATCGTTGTTAAGTAATATAAGGCTTTCTGATCAAGCACCGAATATCAATCTCACAGAGATCGAGATTAATCATGGTGACTTTCAAGAGAAATTCTAGTTTAGAATAACACGCCCTAGCTTGGAAGGTCAATTAAAGTTTGGTTTTAATTTTATCATACAATTATCACTACAATACTACTTCTACTTCTAAATTAAAATACTTAGTGAAATCAGAAAGTGGGGTTTTTAATATATTAAAAGTACTCTTCCTCGTGCAATGAAAGTAGTGACATGTGTAAAAGTAAAACATGTAGTAAGAGAGATTATGATAAATAGGAGCAATTATATTCTTTACTCTTACTAGAGATGTTATAAAGAACATTAGTTAATTTAAAGTTTGAATAGTTTTGAAGACGGGCTAGGCAGGGAAGATACTAGCTCTCACTCTAGAGTTCCCTCTTATCCATCAACTTGGAGGCTAACATCTCGCATCCAAACCTAAAATAATAGACCAAATTAGGGGCTTTAGTCTGTCGCTCTAAAGTCTTCTAATTCTACACTCTTTAAATATTATTTCTTTATTTATTTGCACTTAACTATATGGACCACATTATCATCCATACAATCTCTTGTGATTCTACCACAGTTTTTTGAGACAATACCATCCCGAATCTTACATGCTCTCACAACAGATTTTAACATGCAAGTTGATCAAGTTTACAAGTAAATGAAGAATAAAGTAAAATAATCACAATATATTTTCACTCTACTCACTTTTATATCCTACACATGCATACTAAGTCATTACAAGAGGGAAGAGTAAAGAAAACTACTCACTACACATGAAGAAACAACAAGAACTTTTCATTGAACTAAACTTTCAAAACATACAAACAAAGTACTAAACTCAAATCAAAATATAATGAAAATACTTTTATCTAATAGAAATCAAACTCTCTATTTATATCAAAAGTAATCTCCTTACAATCCTCTCCAAGAACAAAGTGAAAAGAGAAGAAGAAATCTCTCACTCTCTCTCTTTCTCTCTCACCTTGCCGCCCTGCTTGGGGCTCACGCCCAAGCCTTCTTCTCTTATTCTCCAAGTCTTCTTCTTCTCTTTCAACTAATTCAAGAGTTGAAGAGTTTTCTTAAAAACATTTCCAAACCTTTTTTTATAAATTTCCAAGAGATGATTAAGTGTCTCTTCAAAACTGTCCCGATTCAATGAATCTTCCAAATGGTACCTGAAGTGCCGTTTTAAAACTCCATATAACCACCAAAAATTCTTCTAAAAAAGTCTTTTTTCTTATTTTTAAAATGCAATATCATTATAAAATGAAGCATGAAAAATAGTACATTAATAGGCGTATCAATATCCCCGAAACTTAAACATTACTTGTCTTCAAGTAATACTACATTTTTAAAATAATTTATGTAGATTAGAGTTAATGGTTGATCCCTTAGAATTGTTAAAATTTTAATCTAAGAATGTGATAGTTCAAATTAGAAGAACTTCTAGTGAATCAGACTAGCACAGGGTCTAAAATATTTATCGTCAAACTTGGAAATTTATTTCCTATTTAGTTCAGAAATATATGCAGATTTTTCAAACATCGGATACTATGAACTTTACTTTCTAGACTTAAGAACTCTCTTAAAAATAATTTTTACTAATATATGTATAAAAGCAAGCTTAGGATTGTTCTAAGTTCTTTACTCTAGAAAGGCTCAAGTGAAACCAATTTTTGATTAGAACTTCTCCTCAAGCTTCTCCTCACATTATTTATTTATTTATTTATTTATTTATTTTGGATCTTTTTGATCCATTATTTTTTTTCTTCTTTTTTTCTCTTTTTTTATGTGAGGATTACTATATCTAGAGAAGTCCTTAAATATTTTTGAATTCGATAATCTTCCTCTAAACTTAAAACTTATTACTTTCCTTCACTTGAAAAGATGTATATTTTTTTTAAAAAAATACTTTCTAAGAGAGCCTTAAACGTTAGAAAATAAGAATTCTAAGAATTCTTAATTTTTCAAAAAATACAATTTTTTCCTACTAAAGATAGTTATTCATTTTCCCAAGTTCTCAATTAAATGTCCTTAACTCTAGGTTCACCCTTTTCACTAGAAATATCAACTAAGTTTTCTTACTCCGTTTCTATATTTAAAATTTTAACATCCTTAAGATGAATTCACATAACAATAATCATTAGAAATAAAATAAAAATTTATTTGTAATAATTTTGAAAACAAGTATGGTTTAAATTTGAAACATTTTTCTTTCCCCACCAAACTTAAGCTCAAACATGTGTATCAATGAAGTACAAAAATATGCGACAGGGAAAGATCACTTTTACAATTTTCTATACATCCTACAAAAATATCAACAAATAACACATGGTAGAATATTAGTGTAGAAAGTAAATCTAGCCTAAACATGCTTGACATAATACTATAATGGGATTTTAAATAGTAGAACAGGTACAAACTGAAGATTAAACAACAACACATTTTAAACTTCATAAAGGAATTGTTAGATGCTAACAAGTCTAAAATATTGAGATCAATTTTTTCATCTATAAAGACACATTTAACTTGACTTACAGACATAGACACACAAACTCCAATACATAGACTCACAGATTCATAAACAAACAACAGCTGAGGTTAATTTGATCTCCCTTCTACTCACATTTCCCTTCCTTACTTTCAATTTCTAAGGGAAGAAACTACACTAATAAAGTGGTTATATTATAAAACCTTGTATCATTATCACCCATGGACTAGAATTACTTCATGTGTTACCAATTTCAGGTTTACTTTAAGTCTAAGGCATACAAAATCTGGTAAATATAGTGTAGTTCATCTATATGTTGTTCACTAAGTAAGTTTATGACTTTACCCGGTGAAGAAAAAGTCAAATAAAGGAAGTAATAGAGTTTACATGGAGTGTCTCAAGTCCAAACACTACATGGTTCAAGGTAATGCTCAGCTCTGGTTAAGAACTAAGTCATAAATGACTCGTCAACCTACTACTTTCAGAAATCATATACAAACATAGTCATGATGAAGGAATTACCTCACAACATTAATCCAATCCACTCTTATACATCAAACACAGATCAAAGTTCAACATCTCACTATTATCCAATCCAACATAATAACAATTACAATAAACAGATAGTAAAAATAACCATAGGTTGCCTCTCACGAAGCGCTTGGTATAACATCGAGGACCTGATGTATCCAAGTTTTACTCTGGTTACCCCAAGAACAAAATCTCATTCATTTTCTCTCTATACAATGGAATATGCCATTAAGTGATTTTGAATAACTCTTTCTTAGGAGATCTTTTACTGATTTCATCATTCAATTCAGGTTCTTGTGATTGAGTTAAATTTGAAGATATAAAGACTGGTAGTGTAGATGAATTCCCTAAATAGGTAGGACTTAAAATTGTATGGGGTACATTCATCTTAAGTTCATGAGATTTTTCAACATATGAAATTAAAATTTTATTATTTTCAGTAACATCCATCATTTCACACCACTTTTGAACATGCATACAGTCTTCTTTAAACAACATTTTCAACTTATCAAGAAAGTTCATTTTGATCTCATTTGTTAACTTACTCTCATAACTTTCTTGGAAATGATCTTAACTTAGATAATCAATTTCATTGATCCAAAAACAATCATCATCTTTTCTCTTAGCTGAATACTTTGTAGCCTTTAAAACATCAAAAGTGGCTTCATGGTTATTAATATTTATATTCAACTCTCCTTTTTGTGCATCTATCATAGCTTGTCCAGTAATAAGAAAAGGTCTCCCCAAAATAATTAGAATTTCCTTATCTTCCTTCTGATCTAATACAATAAGGTCCATAGGAAAGATAAATTTATCAACTTTAAAAAGCACGTCTTCTATAATCCCTTTTAGATAAATGATAGATCGATCAACTAACGAAGGGTTACAGTTGTGGGAGAAATATCAGCTAAACCTAAAATTATAAATATTGATAGATGCATCACATTAATGCTCAATTTTAAATCGCATAAAGCTTTTCCGCATAATCTTTCTCCAATTGCACAAGGAACTGTTAAGCTACAAGGATCTATAAGTTTTTTAGGAAGCTTTTTCTGAAGTATAGTGCTGCACTCCACACTTACTGCAACTGTCTAGTAATCCCCAAACTTCCTTTTATTGTTTAATATCTCCTTCATAAACTTTGCATAACTTTGCATTTGTTCCAAAGCTTCAGCAAAAGGAATATTTATTGTTAACTTCTTAAGTACTTCCATGAGCTTTGAAAATTGTTTATCCAACTCATACTGTCTAAGTCTTTGAGGAAATGGAGGTGGTGGTCTTACTAAATTGATTTTAGTTGGAGATATTAATTTTTCCAGATCCTTAGAAACATATTATTTAGGTCTTTTGGTTTCCATTATTTCTCTCACAACTTCTTTATCTTTTCTAACCACACCCTCTATGTCTCTTCCACTTCTTAATTGGACATCATGAATTTGTTCATCATTTTTCTCTTTAGAGTTGCTCTAAGTGTTGCTAGGAAGTGTTTCTTGGGGTTTATTGCTAAGTGAATTGGCAATTTGTCCCAATTGATTCTCTATGTTTCTAATCGCAACATTTTGACCTTGCAACTGGTTTCTCATTTGTAATACCGCTTCTTCTATAGACATCTTCTTATCCTCAAATTGTTGATCATTTTTAGAGTTTGGTGGATATGAAGGTCTATAGTTTGTGTTCCTCTGATTATTCCAACTTCCATTAGGATTTAAATGATTATTTTCCCATTGATGGTTTCCAATAGTATGATACCAGTTAAAATTAGGATGGTTCTTCCAACCTGGGTTGTAAAAGTTAGAAAACAGGTTGCTTATGGTATTTAAAGTCTCATATGATAAGTTAGAATCAATCATACGCCCTAATGAACTTTCCTCACTTACTGAATTGAATTGAGGCTGTTGGTCTAACTTCCTTGATATTGTAGCAACCTGAGATGCAAGAATTGCAAACACATCTATATCATGAACATTGGCTACCATTGAAATTCATTTGTAGCCATTTCTTCAATTAACACATATGATACATCAAATGGTTTTGACATTAATGATCCACCAGTGGCAACGTCAATTGTAGACCTAAGGGATCCTATTAACCCATTGTAAAAAGTATGAATGATTAACCAATCGGGCAGAGCCTGGTGTGGAGACTTATTTAGGAGTTCCTTAAATCTTTCCTAGGTTTTGTATATTGGTTCCCCTTTATACTGAAAAAATGAGATAATATCATTTCTAAGTTTAAGAGTTCTTGAAGGTGGAAAATCCTTAGCTAAGAATTTCTGAGTTAACTCCTCCCAATTTTTAATAGAGCCAATTGTTAATGAGTATAACCACATTTTAGCCTTGTCCCTTAGTGAGAAAGGAAAAAGTCTTAGTCAAACAGCATCGTCTGACATGCCGTTATAATGAAATGTAGCACAAATTTCTAGAAATTTGATAAGTGTAAATGAGGATCCTCCGAAGGAATTCCCCCAAACTAGTTGTTCTGCACTAGTTGGATAATCGATTGATTTATTTCAAACGAGTCAGCTTCTACGACAGTGGTTTATATACTTGAGTGAATTTCATATGTCGTAGGATTTACATAATCCCTCAATGATTTATGATGATTTTCTAAGTTATTATTTTGAATGTTTTCTATTTTCATTTCTAGTTTTTCAAGTCTATTCCATTTTTTGATTTTTTTTTCTTTTTTCTAACTCAGGATCGTAAGACACAAGTCTTATAGATCCTTTGTTTTGCATACGCAACACAATAAATAATACATTAATAATAAAATAAATAAAACAAAAAATATATTCAACACTATAAAACATTTTCATAAACACCTTGTTTTTCACATAAATAGATTTTTTCACAACACTTTTCATACAAAAAAAAACTTTTCGCACAAAAATAGTTTTAACGACACTACAGTTTCCAAGTCTAAGCCTAATTACTTCAACTAAAATTTTCCTAAAAGCCATAATCATCCGTTGTAATTTCCTGAAAAAGGCGCCAAAAACTTGATCCCGATATTCTTTTTTATTTGTAGAATTTAAGATGTTGACACCACTACTTGACAATTTTAATCCTTGATAATGACACTAAAAACTTGATCCCAAGGAAAGTAAGATTTCAATGATATTTCTTGGAATTCTACGCAAGTATATGTATCGTTATCAAGTAATATAGGGCTTTCTGATTAAGCCTTGAATATCGATCCTATGGAGACTGAGGTTAATCATGGTGACTTTCAAGAGAAATTTTAGTTTAGAATAACACGCCCTAGATTGGAAGGTGGATAAAAGTTTTGATTTTATCCTATAATTATCACTACAATACTACTTCTAATTCTAAATTAAAATACTTAGTGAAAATCAGAAAGTGAGGTTTTTAATATATTAAAAGTACTCCCTCATGCAACGAAATTAGTGACATGCATTTAAAAGTAAAATATGTAGTGAGAGAGATTGTGACAAATAGGTGCAATTGTATTCTTTACCATTACTAGAGATGTTATATAGAACATTGGTTAATCTGAAATTTGAATAGTTTTGAAGACGGGCTACGCAGGGAAGATACTAGCGCATACTCTAGAAGTCCCTCTTATCCCTCCACATAGAGGCTAACAACTTGCATCAAAACCTAAAATAATAAACCAAATTAGGGGCGTTAGCCTATCACTCCAAAGTCCTCTAATTCTACATGCTTTAAAGATTATTTTCCTATTTATTTGCACTTAACTATATGGACTACATTCTCATCCATACAATCTCATGTGATTCTTTCACAGTTGATTGAGACAATACCATCTCGGATCTTACATGTTCTCACAACAGATTTTAACATGTAAGTTGATCAAGTTTACATGTAAATGAAGAACAAAGTAAAATCATCACAATATATTCTCACTCTATTCACGATTCTATATCCCACACATGCATGCTAATTCATTACAAGAGGGAAGAGTAAAGAAAACTACTCACTACACATGAAAAAATAACAAGAACTTTTCATTGAATAAGACTTTAAAAACATAAAAACAAAGTACAAAATTCAAATTAAAATATAATTAAAATACTTATCTCTGATAGAAATCAAGCTCTCCTTGTATAGCAAAAGCAATCTCCTAACAATTCTCTCCAAGAACAAAGTGAAAAGAAAAGAAGAAATCTCTCACTCTCCTCTTTCTCGCTCACCTTGCTGCCCTGCTTGGGGCTCACGCCCAAGACTTCTTCTCTTCTTCTCCAATTCTTCTTATCCTCTTTCAATTAATTTAAAAATCTAAGAGTTGTTTTAAAAACATTTCCAAGCCTTTTTTATAATTTCCCAAGAGATGCTTAAGTGTCTCTTCAAAACTGTCCAGATTCAATGAATCTTCCAAATGGTGCATGAAGTGCCTCTTCAAAACTCCATATAACCATCCTCCAAATTCTTCTAGAAAGTCCCTTTTCTCATTTCCAATGAATTCCCTAAGAGATGCACAAAGCACAACATTAAAAATCGTCCAAATCCGATGTATATTCTAGAAGATATGTTGAAAACCGTCACCAGCGCCTAAGCACTATTTTTGGGCACTTAAGCGCCTTCTCTCTATCTGGTGGCACCTAAGCGCCAATTTGGGTGCTTAAGCACTGGGCAAAGGCACTTAAGTGTTCGGTTTAGGTCTCCTTGGCTCCGATGTGCCCCAGTTTGACCCGATTTGCTTTGTTTTGGTCCATTTTTGTTCATTTTGCTCCATTCACTCCAAATTCTTCAATTTGACGTACCTACAACCAAAAACACATGAAAACATACCTTTAAATTTCAATATCATTATAAAATGAAGCAAGAAAAATAGTACATTTTTAGGTGTATCAGTCCTTTATGTACTGGTCTTAGCTAAAACAAAGCCTAGGGCTAATGGGTTTAGGGGACCATCTGCATGTGTCTCCCAAAGGATCAAGGGAACAAAGTTAAGAAAATTTGGGTTTAGGTTTGTGAGGGATTGTGAGTGAGAGTGAGTGAAAGTGAGTGCCTTAGCCCTAGACCAACACCAAAGGCAAGTCTGAGGGCAAGCAATCCTATGGGAACTCACCTTGAGCTCCCCCATATTGATCTTATCTACTAAGTGCTAGAGGTTAGGACCAATATATGGAACTTCAAGTTGAGCAAAGAGGAGTGTAGAATTTCTATTGGCGAGGGTTCCTTTTATAGTTTTCTAAGAATAGTCAACTGGAAAGTCCTATGGCTAGATCTTAGACTACTAAAGAAGAAAAACTAAATCTCAACCAAAAGTGAGGTCAACAGAGATATTTAAATATTTATTTGGCTTCATAAATTGATTCCCCTTCAAATTAACAAAAATATTTAATATCATTTTTAAGTTTAGTAGTTTTTGAAGGGTGGAAATATTTAGATAAAAATTTCTGTGATAAGTCTCCCCAATTTCATATAGATCAAGATGCTAACGAGTTTAACCATATCTTAGTTTTATCCCTTAATGAAAAAGAAAACAGTCTAAGTCTAACGACATCATTTGAAACTTCATCATATTTAAAGTAGCACACAATTCTAGAAAACTAGCAAGGAGTATATTAGGATCTCAGTTGGTGTTCCTCTGAACTGATTGTTTTGTACAATTTCGATAATCATAGGTTTAAGCTCAAATGAATTTGTCACTATAGTAGAGTTTTGTATACTTAAATAAATTTCATATATTGTAGGATTATCATAATCTCTTAAAGATCTCTGATGATGTTCATTTTCAAGTCCAACATTACTTGAGTTGCAAGCCATTTTACTAAAATGATCTATCTCTTTTTGTTGTTTTCTAATTTTTTTAATAGTTCTTTCTAACTTTGAATTGTAAGGTTCTAAATCTTCAGATCTTATAATGTGCATAAACAAACACAATAAGTAATTAAAATAAACAAACACACTAAAATATGAAAATATTTGAACTAAACAAGAAAAACTTTTTTTAGTTTAAATAAAATAATTTAAATTATAAAATAACTTACTAATACTTTATTTTACGTCCCTGACAACGGCGTCAAAAACTTGATTTAGGTGGATTTAGTGTGTTATTTTTGCAAATATTTTTCAATATCACAAAGTACACATGACAGATATAATAGAAAATATGCAATTTAATCCCAACAAAAAATAACTTTAGTGAAAATAGTTTTATCTTTTAAAAATTTATAAACTGCCAAATCCTTTAAAAATAATGCAAGTTTACGTATCGCTCAAGTAATAAATGGCTCTAATGGAGTCCTAGATATCGACCCCACAGAGAAGTTAGAAATACTTACAGGTAAATTCTTATGATTATAATGTAAACTACGATTTAAATTACAAAAGTGAAGTATGAAATTTGAATCTAGAATAAATGAGTGAAAGCTAAATAAAATGTAGTTAAAGGACAAAGTTAATTAAACTAATTGTTAAACTTTCAAAAGTAAACTTATGAAAACTAATTAAAGTTTTTGTGACGAAGAGTTCAAATTTAAGAAAACATCCTTCCATTTTACAATGAGTATATGAATTGTGAAGAAATTAAAATCATTTAAATATATATATATATTTGTATTTTGGGAAATTAGAGTAATTCTATTCTTTACCCTCTTTCAATTATATAAAGAACATTGAATAATCCAGAGTTTGGTTCTTAATTTTGTTGTAAGGTCGGGAGAACAC
>JXCR01147119.1:182671-208196 GCA_002079205.1 Phalaenopsis hybrid cultivar
TATATATATATATATATATATATTGTTTTGTGCCAAATAGGAGCAATAGTATTATTTACCTTCTTCAAAGTGCATAAATGAACATTAACTAATCCAAGGTTTGGTCCTTAATTCTGTGGTTAGGCTGGAAGGATACTGACTGCCACTCTAAAGCTACCACTACTCCCTCACCTAAGGGCTAACAATCTCGCATTAGTTTATCAATTGGACCAAATTGGGGATTTTAATTTCACCTTAAAATCTTCAATTCTACTTCCAACAAAGTATATTTCCCTATTTATTTGCACTTATTCCCATGGATGATATCCTCTCCCATGGGACTAAATATGATTCTCATTGAGTTGTAAAAATCATAGCCCTTTCGGAACATATGCTTCTCAACACATTTTAACATTTCAATTGATAAGATTGAAAAGTAAATGAAGATTGGAGTTCAAATCATCACAAATTATTGACATTTAAAATTGTATAAACAAAATCAATTCTTCAAAAAATCATATCTCAAAGCAGGGAAAAGGATAAAGAAGACTACTTAGAATTCAGGAGAAAGATACGACAAAACACTAATTTCATATATAAAAACAAGTTTACAAAACAAAGAAATAAAAGAATACGACTTATCTCACAATCCTTCCTAAGCAAATCTCTAGCAGTTTTCTTCAAGCACTTTCCCTCCTTACAAGAACTCTCAATTCTCTCTTAGAAAAGTAATGAAGAACAAATCGCTCACCTTCTCTCTCCTCTTGCAATCATTGAAGAAAATCTCTAAGCCCTTGACTCTCTCTCTCTCTCTCTCTCTCTCTCTCTCTCTCTTGCTTTCTTCGAAATCCCCTCACATGCCACTTCTTTCGCCCCCCCTTTCAAACTCTAGACTTCTCTCTCTTTTATTATAGGCTGGCTCTCTCCAAAATGAATTTAAAATTCCCTCCAAAATTCTATCCAAAATTCAACCCTTTTGAATTTAAAAGGCATGTCTGTTGATCCAAGATACACATCTCTTCATAAAAGAACCTTCCAAAGTGTCTAGATGCATTGAATCACTCCATGGGGGTGTTTAGAACAAGTGTCTCTTTTTAAATTTGAGCAAAATTCATCTCAGATAACCTTAATCCACAAAAAATTGTCTCTAGTGCCTTAGGCGCTGGTTTTGGCACTTCTAGTGCCATCCTGCTTAAGACCTCGTTGTCCTAGGTTTTTGTGCTTCAGGCCTCAACTCTCTATCAAATGGCGCATCAGGCGCCAACTCTATGTAAAGTGGCACTTCAAGTGCCAGTTCTGACATTTTAGGTGCCAAAATCTCAAAATTCGCTATTTTGGCTCCAAATTTCATCTTTTTCGCTACTTTTACACAAAATATCTAAAATTGATATACCTGCAACAAAAACATAAAAATGTCCTTTTTTAAGTGCAATATCACCAAAAAATAAGCATAAAATGTATATTTAAAATAAGATATTATTTTGGTGTATGAGGTTCTATCACTAATCCTCTAGAATAACAAACAGGAGAATCCTATGATTAGATCCTAGGCTTCTAAGGAAAAAAACTAGACCTCAACAAAAGTGGGGTCAACAAAATTATAATCCATGATTTCATCATTCCAAAACATTATTAGACAAGCAACTAAAGAATTCATGTTGTGGTCTGTTGATAATTAGGAAATAAATATTTTTAAGGCAAAACATATTTAAATTTCATTAAGGGATCAATAGGTAATATACTTGTCATTCTCTAGCATTGATGAGCTATCATTGAATGATCAATATTTCAGGATTAAAATTAGATGCATTTTGAGTGACTGTCAATCCAAATTTTAAGAATAAAATTAAAATTTCATAAGATTTGAGCATGAGGAGGACTTTTTCTTTATGAAATTCGTTCAAAATATTATGTGGTGGTAAGTTAGTTTTAATTTCCAACTTTTAAAAAAATATTTGGAGATGGAAAAGATTTAATTGGTTAAATAATTTAGATTTAAACATTAGACACCCTCGGGAACTTATCATGATTGATATTTATCATTAGTGATATATCTGCTATTTTCTGGCCAGCTAATTAATCAACTCAACTACTCTTCTCTTTCCCTTATTTTTTCTTTTCTTCTTCTTCTCCCTTCTTTCTCCTCCCTTACTTTTCTTCTTTCTTTTTTTTTCTTCAATAGGGTTCTTACTTTAGACCAACGGTCGGTGCAAAACTTTTCATCCATGTTGGATACGTTATAAATTCATTATTCTTTGTGTTTGGTAGTTAGTAATTCATCATACGTTACTACTTTTCATGATTCATTAATCTACTCATAGGTTTATAAAAGTGTGGAATTGGCAATATTGTGTTAGAAGATTAATATCATTATGCGGTGACATCTTTTCTGTTCATTCATCCATATATATCTCTTAAGAAAGCAATCTTAAGTTCTAGGTCTCCTTAGTGGAGTTACAAAAGTTGTTTATAAATTAAGGTTTATTTCTATCTACTTCAAGAATGATACGATATATGAAGTTAAATGATTTCAAGGTATCCTGATTGAACCACATTTACAAGATTGTAAAGTGGGCAAATGGATCAAAATTCACAATGAAGTAATAATATTTTGATATCAAAGGAATAGGATTCCAGAAAATATTTTTAAGAAAATGGTCACAATTTCATGAGCTCAAGCATGTTCAACCATAACCATTTACATAAAGGAAATTTTTGTAAAGTTCTTGGTTCTCCGTATTTACATTTCTACTTCTCGCTTAGGTGATAATATATTTATCACAATAAATTTTGAATTTTATAATTTTCTATGAATGGAGAATTTTTAAACTTAGTGGTATAAAAAGCTTCTCCTTTATTAGGTGTTGGAGTTATGAAGGTTATTTCCAACGAGAGATTAGTTCCTCTCCTAAGTTGTGAGAAGGTGGTGCCCTTCCATGGGGTATCGTTTTGGCTACTAGCTCCATAGTCCCCTTCTTCTGGGCTACCTCGTGGTTGTCTCAAGTAGTCCACAACCCCTCAATCATAGTAGCCTTATAGTTCAATTAAATAATGCAGTGGTCTATGTATTGAAGTAGAGAGAGGCACTGGGGCTCAGTTAGTGCTTTATGAGCTTAGAGGTGGTCAAACAGAACCTTCACCATCGTAAATTCACCCTCCATCATAAGAGTCCAAATACTCCAACCACTTGTGCATCAGGAGATAAAAAACATGGCCTTCCAATCTTAACTTTAATCATAAGACCACGTTGTTGAACCTTGTAACCTACACTGGTCCTAATAGATCTTAAACAAGAAAAAAATGGCTAAACAACTGCAACATCCATGTGATCTTCATCCTCAAATAGAAAAAATGAAGGTCATATTTTTCACCGTTGAGTTTAGTAGTACCTAAGCCAGAATGACCACACACATGTATAAAAAAGACTAGCGTTCTTTGAACACTGGCCTCTAAAGACCTCACTTAAACTGGTCTTTATAAAATACTAGGTCAATGATGAACCTATTTGTTGCCCACTCATTACTCGCTACTAGTCGAAGTTGAATCGAGGGATTCATGATGTACATGTCCTAAATTTCTTTAAACTCACTCACTAACAATGCGGAAGTTTTGATGGTGGCGGTCGAATCAAAGGTTTCTTGCAAAAACTTTGGAGCTATCATACAAAAAATGGAGGTACGATGAAAATTCTTTAGCAGGAAGAAAGGAAAAAATGTATGTCTAAGAATAATCCCAACCTATTTATACGAGAATAGAGAATATGAAATGCCAAACTGCAAATGTGGGATGTTGTGATATGACAATGAAATCAGCATGAAATCTAAGGAAAGGAGTTAATTAAACAATACATTATTTTATTCACATAAAATATAAGTTACATCAACAACCTCTTGGAAAGGTGCTCACAAATGAAGAACATTACAAGATCATCACTCACATATACACAAGAAACAAAACTTTGGTGAAGCAACCTCTTCTATAACACATCAACCTCCTACTTAAAATGATCGGCTTGCCCGATATCCACTTGAAACCAAGAGAGATGAGGCTTCTCAAATTGTCATCAGTTCCAAGTGGAGGTGTGATATCAATTCCTGGAGGATGACTATCTACCCCCAAAAAG
The DNA here is from genome assembly GCA_002079205.1 of Phalaenopsis hybrid cultivar. NCBI lineage: Eukaryota > Viridiplantae > Streptophyta > Magnoliopsida > Asparagales > Orchidaceae > Phalaenopsis > Phalaenopsis hybrid cultivar. The sequence continues at coordinate 186,774 of JXCR01147119.1, forward strand.
CAACAAACTCTCCATGCAGGGTAACACCCTCCCTTTCCATTTGGTCCATCCTCTCCTGCAAGTTGTTAAGCTACAAATGTCACCTCTCTGGGGATGTGCCATAACATAGGCAAATTATTTATTCATCTCACCAAAGCGTTGTGTAAAGGAACCATAATGCATTTGACACCTTTTTGCTACCTCCTCAAGAATCTCAGTGTGGATCACCTTGGTGAACCAACTCTTGTCCCTCCCTGACAAAGCTTATCACCTCCGTGTGGAATTTGTTAGATTGTAGTAGCATATCTGGGTGGATCAACACTGAGATTTGATGAAATGGAGTCAATCGCCAAAATTTCTACAGCTGTATCAAAAGGCATGATAAAAGAGAAAACTTAGATATCAAAAATATAATTGAAATCCCAAATCATTAGATTAACTCCACTTGGATACGATGAAAGACACTTCATCTTCACCAAGTTTTTGTTGTCTGTCGACCGGAGGGGGAAGTTCACTTCTTGATAACTACTGTGACAAGATGTTTCCAGTTGTCTCTGTAGCCTCGACAATAAGAGTGCACAGCTTATCAAGAACAGGTTGAACGACCGCTTTTACATCAACTACAAGATCATCAACAAACTGAGAGCACCATAAAAGGACAACAGGCCATCCCTCTGATTGTTTCTGAGCTTCTCCTGTTGTGACCCAATAAGCAAATCAGAGGATCTCATCTGATTATATTGGTTCAAAGATAAGAATGAAGTACAACACAAGAGAAAATGGGAATGAATGTGCATAGCACTGAATCTCTTGAATGTGCGTAGCACTGCCATCCCTCGAACACTGAAATATAAGGAACTCGTTTATTAAGCAATTATACTGCCATAAATTAGATACATCTTCTTTATTTTGCATTACGAATAGATTTCCTTGCTCTCTTCACAGCACTAAAATCATGGAACTCAATATGAGTACAAAAATTTTGTTGGCACGAATCTTTATAAAATCCAATGGCCGACACATTAGCGGCNCTCTTCAAAGTGCATAAATAACGTTAACTAATCCCTAGTTTGGTCCTTAATTATGTAGTTAGGCTAGGAGGATACCGACTGCCACTCTAGAGCTACCACTACTCCCTCACCTAAGGGCTAACAATCTCACATTAGTTTTTAATCAACTGGAACAAATTGGGAATTTTAATCTCAACTTAAAATCTCTAATTCTACTTCCAACAAAGTATATTTCCCTATTTATTTGCACTCGATCCCATGGATGATATCCTCTCCCATGGGATTAAATATGATTCTCACTAGGTTGCAGAAATCATAGCCCTTTCGGAACATATGCTTCTCAACACATTTTAACATTTCAATTGACCATATCAAAAAGTAAATGAAGATTGGAGTTCAAATCATCACATATTATTGAAATTTAAAATTGTATAAACAAAATCAATTCTTCAAAAAATCATATCTCAAAGTAAGAAAAAGGATAAAGAAGACTACTTAGAGATCATGAGAAAGATACTACAAAACACTAATTTCATATATAAAAATAAGTTTACAAAACAAAGAAATAAAAGAACACAACTTATCTCACAATCCATTCCCAAGATAAATCTCTAGAAGTTTTCTTCAAGCGCTTTCACTCCTTACAAGAACTCTCAATTCACTCTTAGAAAAGTAATGAAAAAGAAATCTCTCACCTTCCATCTCCTCTTACAATCATTGAAGAAAATCTCTAAGCCCTTGACTCTCTCTCTCTTACCTTCTTCGAAAACCCCTAACACGCCTCTTTTTTTGCTCCCCCCCCTTTCAAACTCTAGACTTCTCTCTATTTTATTAGAGGCCACCTCTCTCCAAAAAGTATTTTAAATTCCCTTCAAAATTCTATATAAAATTCAACTCTTTTGAATTCAAAAGACATGTCTGTTGATCCAAGAGACATATCTCTTCATAAAAGAACCTTCCAAAGTGTCTAGATGGATTGAATCACTCCATGGAGTGTTTATAAAAAGTGTCGCTTTTAAAATTTGAGTAAAATTCATCTCGGACAGCCTTAATCCATAAAAAAATCATCTCTAGCGCCATAGGCGCTGGTTCTGGCACTTCAGGCGCCATCCTGCTTACAACCGCATTGTCCTGGGTTTTGGTGCTTCAGGCTCCAACTCTCTATCAAATGGCGTATCAGGTGCTAGCTCTCTGTAAAGTGGCACTTCAAGCACCAGTTCTGGTGCTTTAGGTGCCAAAATCTCAAAATTCTCTATTTTGGCTCCAAGTTTCATCTTTTTTGCTACTTTTACACCAAATATTTAAAATTGATATAATTGCTACAAAAACATGAAAATGCCCTTCTTTTAAGTACAATATCACCAAAAATAAGCATAAAATGTATACTTAAAATAAGATATTATTTTGGTGTATCAGGTTCTATCACTAGTCTTCTAGGATAACAAACAGGAGAGTCATATGATTAGATCCTAGGTTTCTAAGGAAGAAAACTAGACCTCAACAAAAGTGAGGTCAACATAATTATAATTCATGATTTCATCATTCCAAAACATTATTAGGCAAGCAACTAAAGAATTCATGTTGTAGTCTGTTGATAATTAGGAAATAAATATTTTTAAGGCAAAAAATGTATAAATTCCACTAAGGGATCGACAGGTAATATACTTGTCATTCTCTAGCATTGATAAGCTGTCATTGAAAGAGCATTACATGATCAATATTTCAGGATTAAAATTATGTTGCTTGCTTCGTACCATGATGCATTTTGAGCGACTGTCAATCCAAATAAATAGACAGAGCTGTTATAAAAAGTTTCCTCATCATTTAAAGATAAACTCTTACTAGTTTATTGACTTAATTTTCATTTCAAATGGAAAGCCCAAAATTGTATTACCTCCTTAAATTGATTGAGCTTAGCTCACGTTAACATTGACACATTTTCCTTTGGGAAATGTCTTTGTTTTGGAATATCCCAATTTTGAATTTTAAAATTAAAATTAAAATTCCACAAGATTTGAGCATGAGGAGGACTTTTTCTTTAAGAAATTCGTTCGAAATATTATATGGTGGTAAGTTAGTTTTAATTTCCAACTTTTACAAAAATATTTGGAGATGGAAAATATTTAATTGGTCAAATAATTTAGATTTAAACATTAGACACCCTCGGGAACTTATCATGATTGATATTTATCATTAGAGATATATCTGTTATTTTCTGGCCGGCTAATTAATCAACTCAACTACTCTTCTCTTTCCCTTATTTTTAACTTTTCTCCTTCTTCTCCCTTTATTCTCCTCCCTTACTTTTCTTCTTTCTTTCTTTTTTCTTCAATAGGGTTTTACTTTAGACCAAAGCTCGGTGCAAAACTTTTCATCCATGTTGGATACATTATAAATTTATTATTCTCTGTGTTTGGTAGTTAGTAATTCATCATATGTTACTATTTTTTATGATTCATTCATCTGCTCGTAGGTTTATAAAAGTGTGGAATTGGCAATATTGTGTTAGAAGATTAATATCATTATGCAGTGACATCTTTTCTGTTCATTCATCCATATATATCTCTTAAGAAACCAATCTTAAGTTCTAGGTCTCCTTAGTAGGGTTACAAAAGTTGTTTCTAAATTAAGGTTTATTTCATTCTAGTTCAAGAATGATATGATATATGAAGTTAAATGATTTCAAGGTATCCTGATTGAACCACATTTACAAGATTGTAAAGTGGGCAAATGTATCAAAATTCACAATGAAGTAATAATATTTTGATATCAAAGGAATAGGATTCCAGAAAATTTTTTTAATAAAAATGGTCACAGTTTTATGAGCTCAATCATGTTCAACCATAACCATTTACATAAAGGAATTTTTTGTAAAGTTCTTGGTTCTCCGTATTTATATTTCTACTTCTCGCTTAGGTGATAATATATTTATCACAATAAATTTTGAATTTTGTAATTTTCTATGAAGGGAGATTTTTTAAACATAGTGGTATAAAAAGCTTCTCCTTTTTTAGGTGTTGGAGTTATGAAGGTTATTTCCAACGAGAGATGAGTTCCTCTCCCAAGTTGTGAGAAGGTGGGGCCCTTTCATGGGGTACCATTTTAAGTGCTGGCTCCATAGTCCCCTTCTTCTGGGCTACCTGGTGGTTGTTGGAAGTAGTTCACAACCCCTCGGTCATAGTAGCCTTATAGTTAAATTAAATGATGTAGTGGTCTATGTATTGAAATAGAGGGAGGCACTGAGGCTCGGTTAGTGCTTTATGAGCTTAGAGGTGGTCAAACAGAACCTTCACCATCGTAACTTCACCCTCCATCATAAGAGTGCAAATACTCCAACCACTTGTGCATCAAGAGATAAAAAACACGGCCTTCCAATCCATAACTTTAATCATAAGACCACGTTGTTGAACCTTGTAACCTACACTTGTCCTAGTAGATCTTAAAGAAGAAAAAAATGGCTAAACAACTCTAACATCCATGTGATTTTCATCCTCAAGTAGAAAAAAATGAAGGTAATATTTTTCACCATTGAGTTCATTAGTATTTAAGTCGGAATAACCACACACATGTATAAAAAAGACTAGCTTTCTTTGAACACTGGCCTCTGAAGACCTCGCTTATACTGGTCTTTATAAAATACTAGTTCAATGATGAACCTATAAGTTTCCCACTCATTACACACTACCAGTCAAAGTTTAATCGAGGGACTGATGATATACATGTCCTGAATTTCCTTAAACTCACTCGCCGACAATGCGGAAGTTTTGATGGTGGCAATCGAATCAAAGGTTTCCTGCAAAAACTTTGGAGCTATCATACAAAAAATGGAGGTACGATGAAAATTCTTTAGCAGGACGAAAGGAAAAAGTGTATGTTCCAACCTATTTATACAAGAATAGAGAATATGAAATGCCACGCTGCAAATGTGGGATGTTGTGATATGACAATTAAATCAGCATGAAATCTAAGGAAAGGAGTAAATTAAACAATACATTATTTTATTCACATAAAATATAAGTTACATCAACAACCTCTTGGAAAGCTGCTCGCAAAGGAAGAACACTACAAGATCATCACTCACATCTACACACGAAACAAACCTTTGGTGAAGCAACCTCTTCTATAACACATCAAACTCCTACTTGAAATGATCGGCTTGCCCTATATCCGCTTGAAACCAAGAGAGATGAGGCTTCTCAAATTGTAATCAGTTCCAAGTGGACGTGTGATATCAATTCCTGGAGGATGACTATCTACCCCCAAAAAGCAACAAACTCTCCATGCAGGGTCACAACCTCCCCTTCCATTTGGTCCATCCTCTTCTGCAAGTTGTTAAGCTACAATTGTCACCTCTCTGGGGATGTGCCATAACATAGTTAAATTATTTATTCATCCCACCAAAGCATTGTGTAAAGGTACCAAAAGGCATTTGAAGCCTTTTTGCTACCTCCTCAAGAATCTTAGTGTGGATCACCTTGGTGAACCAACTCTTGTCTCTCACTGGCGAAGCTTATCACCTCCGGGTGGAATTTGATCAATTGTAGTAGCATATCTGGGTGGTTCAACACCGAGATTTGATGAAAGGGAGTCGATCACCAAAATCTCTACAGCTGCATCAAAAGGCATGATAAAAGAGAAAACTTAGATATAAAAAATATAATTGAAATCCCAAACCATTAGATTAACTCCACTTGGATACGATGAAAGACACTTCGTCTTCACCAAGTTTTTGTTGTCTGTCAACCAGAGGGGGAAGTTCACTTCCTGATAACTACTGTGACAAGAAGTTTACAGCCGTCTCTGTAGCCTCGACAATAAGAGGGCTCAGCTCTTCAAGAACAGGTTGAACAAACGCTTTTACATCAACCACAAGATCATCAACAAACTGAGAGCACCGCAAAAGGACAACAGGCCATCCCTTTGATTGTTTCTGAGCTTCTCATGTTGTGACCCAATAAGCAAATCAAAGGATCTCATCTGATTATATAACTTCAGAGATAAGAATGAAGTACAACACAAGAGAAAATGGGAATGAATGTGCATAACACTGAATCCCTTGAGATCTATTTATAGTAGCCTCGAACACTGAAATATAAGGAACTCATTTATTAAGCAATTATACTGCCATAAATTAGATACATCTTCTTTATTTTGCATCACCAATAGATTTCCTTGCTCTCTTCACAGCACGAAAATCGTGGAACTCAATATGAATACCAAAATTTTGTTGGCACGAATCTTTATAAAATCCAACGGCCGACACATTAGCGGCAGACATAAGGCTCTGCCAACCAGCTATCATCCACCCAAACCCTAGTGAGGAATTTCGTTGACCGGACCAAAAATCAACCAGTTCATTTGCCCAATTAGTTCTTGTTCTTTGAAAGGCTTCAACCCAATCGATTGGTAGACGTCTACTACCTAAAGGCATGCCGAACGGTAGTTGTCTACTACCTAAAAAAATCCCACATGGGGCATGCCTGACTCACATTCTCACATATGTAAAATACTAAAGTAATGCTTAATATACTATAAGTAAGGGTATGTAATATCAATTATATGCATATTAAATTTTTATTAGTTTAAATAAATTCTTAATTTAATATATGACATATTTACATCCGAAATAAAAAAATACAAATATCATTCTTAGTCTCATTCACCCCTCTCATTTCACCCCTCTCATTAAGTAGCAAGGGATTGTTTATGATTAGAATACCGAGAGGGATTTAATTTNTATTCTTAATTTAATATATGATATATTTACATCCGAAATAAAAAAAATACAAATATCATTCTTACTCTCATTCACTCCTCTCATTTCATTCCTCTCAGTAAGTAGCAAGGGATTGTTTATGATTAGAATACCGAGAGGGATTTAATTTCTTCTTTTTAAATTGTAATTGCGAGAAGGCTTTGCATGAAGTTCAAGCAAGACCCGCGATGGCATGTATTTAACCATTCCGGATTCCTTTCTTGACTTGGCGGTCAAACTTTCAGCAAGCGTTGCAACTACCGAGATAAAAATTCGCTTTTTTTACTCCCCTCTGTTTTGTTTCCCACTCGTCTACCATAAGCCGTACAGTCATGAATGACGGGTGGAGGTATATATCAGGGTTCCCTACCGGAGTGAGATTTTATTGAGGCATTAAGGAGGTAAACCTAAAGGAGCACTAAAGACCGGAAGACATGGGCTCGTGTCTACATATGGGTTGCAGGTGGCAAGCAAAACAACCACTTTTAATAAAATCGTTCGTTTATTTTGTATTACTATTTTAAAAATAGCATAATTATTATTTTTTTAGGGAAATACATCTTATGCACAGATTTATACATCAAAATATTATAACTTTAAATGTTAAACTTTGGTTGTTAGTTATTTAAATACTTTAAAAATCGTGTTGTACGTATGTAAATTACCATTAAAAATAAATCTTTATCATGAAACATCTTTTCGAATGATGACTATTTAAGTACATAGCAACCGAAAATTGGCATTTTGCAAATCTTGCACCCATTTTCATACATTGTTCAAATTTTACCTCAATTATCAAAGTTCATCATAAAATCCAAAATTTTCATTATTTTCAAATTCTCGGCAGTTTGATCATAGCATGCATAAATACATCAGTTCAGTAGTTCAAAAATAATAAATGTGTGTTAGATTTTAAAAATAACAAATTTTCGGATGCTATGTATGTGATTATAACTTTTTCGAATGAGAAGAAAAAGCAAGTGCCTCGCTTTTCAACTTATAGATAGTAATTGTATTAGTGCATTACATATTGCACATCAAAAACACACGTCAGCAAGAATCTCAAAAGAATCTGAATGACTCAAAAGTTGTCGTGTGTCTAGATGGGACCCACTAAAAAGCAACACATGGAAGTCGAGCAACCATCCATAAACCTAAAGCAAGGTGACTCAAGGCAGTCGGACGGTCCCCAATGCAACATTGGGCCGCAGCAAAAGCCGAGGATCTGAAGCAGCTAAGTACCTCTCAGGGCTTGAGTTAATCAACAATATTCACTCCCGTCAGACGATTTTCCTGGCGGATGAATCGGTACAGCCCTCCTGACTTTGCAAGATCATCCTACTCACTATACCATCATTGCCAACATATTGGAGGACCCGACATTAATAGTTGGTCGAAATGGCTTGCCACCCCACCCAGTTGTCTAACTCACTAGGCAGAGGACCTCGAAAGATAACTGGGATCCACCAATGAAAAATTTCCATAACACCTATTACATTTCCTACAAATGTAAGGGCACCTATGTAATTTCGTGTAATGTCTCATATGTCTAAAAATAGGAGACTACCTTCCAAATAAAATATTACATAATCATAGCCAAATAGATCGAGAAATGTCAGTGCAATTGCTCCAAGTTACTGTTCACTACAACTCTTTAACATACTCTTTTACTCCTTAGTTTTCCTCTATGTTTTTCTATCCCATTCTATACTCTATTTCTTGGGTTTGACCCACAGGACAATTTTTCATTCAACATTTTGGAAGGTGTAGTGAGCATAAAGTCATACCACCAAAAAGATGAACATATCGCAGGAATGAAACTAATATGAGACACAAAGAAAAAAAGGACTGGACTCGAGAGTTGGTTCAACAATAAATTTTGGACCTAAGATACCAAATGTTGGATAAGATAACAGAGTTAACCAATGAACAAGTTTCCCGTGAGCAAAATACCCATGAGGATGAGTTCGAACCTTAAGGCCACCAAGCTACTTAAGGGGCAGAGACTCCTCGCACTAATAAAGAGATAGTTGTATAGTCGCTCTAAGGCAATTCGACATCCGGAGAGTGCATTCTATTGATCGATTTCTATTGTTGAACCACTAGACAAGTTTAAGATTCGTATGCTAGAAACTTACATGGGTTTGAACGACCCGACAGACCATATCATCTCCTCTGAGTCGGATGTTTGCCTTCTAATGATTCGACACACTAAATTGTTAGTTATTCTATACACGCTAAGGAAGTAAGCCCTCAAATGGTTCAACGGTTAGCGTATAGGAACCCAGAGTGGCACAGAATGTCTTGATCCATGGGTTGAGAAGAGGGTTGAGAAGAGAATGGGTTTGTAACAAACTTTACCTACTGTCACCAAAGACCATGCTTGAGCTATTCAAGATGATCAACAACCACATCACATCCGAAGAAGGTGTTGACAAGGTCCGCAGCAAGCCTAAAACAATAGATCATTGCCCACAAAAAAGAGCCTCGTTGGATGGATGAAGAACAAAAGATGACTTTTGCCCTTTCAACCATCCTATATACGAAGCGGATTTAGTGTGAGAATTTTGTAAATAATTTTCAATATTACAAAATTACACACGACAGATATATAAAAAATATGCAATATAATCCCAACAAAAATGCTTTTTATGAAAATAATTTATCTTTTGAAACTCTTTTTAATCTGTCAAATCTCCTTTAAAATCAATGCAAGCATACATATCGCTCAAGTATAAAAAGTTCTAATGGAGTTCTAGATATCGATCCCACAGGAAAGTTGAAAAATCCTAAAAGTAAATTATGAAAATTATTTTATAATCTAAAAATATTAAAAAAAGTAAATTAAAGTGTGAAGTTTGAAAATTAACTACTCAAGTGAATGCTAATTAAATTACAGATGTAAGACTACAGAAGTTAAACTAAACTAAATACTAAAATTTCAAAGTAAAATTAAGAAAATTAAAAAAAGTTTTTGTTGTGACATAAAATCCAAATCTAAAAAAACATCCTTTCCCTTTAAAACGAGTATATGGATTGTTAAGAAATTGAAATCATTTGAAGTTATATATAAAAACTATTTTGTGCCAAATAGGAGTGACCAAAGGAAAATATGTTGAGATTTTCATACCTATTTTATACTGTTTTTGATGATATTGCACATTAAAGAAAGATATTTTTGTTGTTTTGTTGCAGGAATGATGAATTAGGGTCATTGGAGAAATAAGATGTAAAAAGGAGCGAATTTGGAGCGAAAATGACCAAAATGTGAAGATTTAAACTAGGGCGCCGACGGCGAGCCAANATGCAAAAAGAAGCGAATTTGGAGCGAAAATGACCAAAATGTGAAGATTTAAACTAGGGCGCCGACGGCGAGCCCAACGGCGCCGACGGCGGACTTTTCCCGAGACTCCAAATTTAATTCACTTAGAAGGCCCGCCGACGGCGCCCTCGAGGCCGCCAACGGCGAGCTCGGCGGTTATGTCCAACAATGCATTGGATGAGGATGAATTTTGGAGGGATGCTTAGGCAACTCTTGGGAAAAGTCATCTAAAACTTTAAAAGAAGAATTTGGCCAAAAATTAGAGAGGTTCTTGAGGTTAGAGAGGTTCCATTAGTGTATAGAGAATTTACTAGAGTGTCAAAATTGTGAGGAATTCTTTGAGAGAATGTAAGAGTGGAAGGAAAGTGAAAGATTTCTTCCTCCTTGCCGCTTCAAAGAGGAACTTTGTGTGTTGTAAATAAAGGAAGAGATTCAGAGGAACTTCCAGGAGTTTTCTTGGGGAGTAATTAGAGAAAAATTTATTTACTTGTTGTAGTTTGTATGACTTTGCTTTTATATATGAATTTCNAAGTAGTTAAGAAGGAAATTTTGAAATGGTTAGTCACTGGAATTATATATCCTATTTTAGATAGTGCGTGGGTAAGTCCAATCCATTGTGTTACTAAGAAAGGAGGAGTGACTGTTGAAACAAAAGAAAATAATGAATTAATACCTATAAGACAAGTTACTGGGTGACGTATTTGCATTGATTATAGAAAATTACACACTACCACCAGGAAAGATCACTTTCCTTGACCCATTTTAGACCAAATAGTAGATAGACTTGCTGGGCACAAATTTTTTTGTTTTTTAGATGGATATATCGGTTACCATCAAATTCCTATTACTCCTGAGGATCAAGAAAAGACAACATTTACTAGTCTTTTTGGAACTTTTGCTTTTTGAAGAATGCCTTTCAGATTATGTAATGCATCTGCAACATTCCAGAGATGTATGATGTCTATATTTAGTAAGTTAATTGATGATGGATTGGAAGTATTTATGGATGATTTCTCTGTATTTGGGACATCATTTGACACATGCTTAAATTATTTTGGAAAAGTATTAGAGTTATGCAAAAGAACTAATTTGGTTCTAAAGTGGGAGAAATGTTAATTTATGGTTACAGGAGGAATTATGTTAGGGCATAAAATTTCAGAAAATGGTATGGAAACAGACCGTGCAAAAATTCAAGCTATATCTAAACTAACACCTCCTACTAATGTAATAGAGGTTAGGAGTTTTCTTAGACATGTTGGTTTTTACAGGTGTTTTATTAAAGATTTTTCAAAAATTACTAAACTCTATGACAACTTTTAGAAAACGACAAGAAATTTGAATTTACAGAAAATTGTTTAAATGTCTTTGAGTTATTAAAGAAAAAATTAATCACAGCCTCTATTATACTTTCACCTAACTGGGAGAAACCATTTGAATTCATGTGTGATGCTAGTGATTATGCTATTGGAGCTGTTCTTGGATAAAGGTATGAAAACATTTTTAAAGTTATATACTACGCTAGTAAAACTCTTATTGATGCTCAAATTAACTATACTCTTACTGAAAAAGAGTTACTGGCCATTGTGTATGCTTTAGACAAATTTAGATCTTATTTAAATGGGACTAAATGTGTTGTGCACGCTGATCACTCTGCTATTAAATATCTGATATAAAAGTAGGATGCCAAACCAAGGTTAATTAGATGGATACTTTTGATACAAGAATTTGTTCTTGTGGTTATTGATAGAAAGGGAACTGATAATCAAATTGCTGATAATTTGTCAAGACTAGAAAATCATGGATTATCTGACACCGACAATGAAATTACAAACAATTTCCCTGATGAACAACTTTATAATATTAATGAGTGGAANATGTTCAAATTACAATAACTTCCCCCTTTAAGGGCCTTCACCCACATAATTTTCAAATTAAATGATAAATGATAATTAACCCTTTCTTAGGGATAATTGAGACATCAATGTTCACTGAGCATTAAGGATATTTACAGGATGAACTATTAAGCCAAAATGATAAGTTTAAATGGACTTGAGGCTTTTCACTATTAAGGATATTTACAGGATAGACCATTAAGCAAAATGATAAGTTTAAATGGACTCGAGGCTTTTCACTAGTTGGTGAGGCCATTAAGAAAAATGATAAGTTTAAATGGACTCGAGGCTTTTCACTAGTTGGTGAGGGAGAGGCATGGACCTGTTTCCTCCCTCTTAACTTGTGGATACCTTAGAGGTCTATTAAACTTAATATTCTTTGCTTAATGAAATCATCCTTAATTAAACTTTTAAGGACTCATCATGATATGACATAGGCTTAGGAAAATTACTAAAATTTTACCTTTTCTGCTCTTCATAAACTGCCTTAACATGCATTTTAAGTTTCAGGNCCCTCTTTCAAGTGCATAAAGAATATTGATTAATCCAGAGTTTGGTCCTTAATTTCATGGTTAGGTTGGGAGGATATCGACTCTCACTATAGAACTCCCACTTCTCCCTTGCCTGAGGGTTAACAATCTAGCGTTAGTTTCCAATCAACTGAACTAAATTTGGGATTTTAATCTGTCACCTTAAAAAATTCCAATTTTGCATCCAACAAAGTATATCTCCTTATTTATTTGCATTCAATCCCATAGATAACATCCTCTCCCATGAAATTGAATATGGCTCTCACCATGTTGTAGAAATAATAACCCATTTAGATCATATATTTCTCAACAGATTTTAACATTTCAATTGGTCATATCAAAAAGTAAATGAAGATCAGAGTTCAAATCATAACTAATGTTTAAAATTTATAACCGTATTAAACAAAGTCAATTCTTCACAAAACTATATCTTAGAGTAATGACAAGGATAAAAAAGACAACTCATAATTCAAGAGAAGGATAAGACAAAACACAAATTTCATATATAAAAATAAGTTTACAAAACAAAGAAATAAAAGATACAACTTATCTCACATTCCTATCCAAGCAAATCCCTAGAAGTTCTCTTTAAGCACTTTCCCTCTTTACAAGCACTCTCAATTCTCTCTTGGAAGTGTAATGAAAAAGAAATCTCTCACTTTCCCTCTCCTCTTACAACCTTAGAAGAAAATCTCTAAGTCCTTCCCTCTCTGTCTTACTCGCCTCTCTCTCTTCTCTCTCACGCCACCACCGAACCTCTCCTTATGCCCTAGACTTCCTTCTCTTTTATTAAATGCTGCCTCCATCCAAAAAGAATTCAAAATTCTTTCCAAAATTCTATCCAAAAGTCAATCCTTTTGAATTGCAAAAGACATGTCCATTGATTCAAGAGATATATCCCTTCATTAGAGAACCTTCCAAAGTGTCTAGATGCATTGAATCACTCCATGGGATGTTTGGAACATTTTGACCCTTCACATATTGCGCAAAATTTGTCCCAAACCACCTTAATTCTGTGCTTTAGGAGCTAATCTAGTGCTTCAGGCGCCAATCTGGCGCTTCAGGCGCCAATCTGGCGCTTCAGGCGCCAAATTACTTAAGTCCGCTCTATTTTTGGGCTCTGGCTCTTCAGGCACTTATTCTGGCACTACAGGTGCCATTTCTCTGTATAATGGCGCTTTAGGCGCCAGCTCTCTGTAAAGTGGTGCTTCAGACGCCATCTGACGCTTCAGGCCCCAGAATCACAAAATCCGTCATTTTAGCTCTAAATTAGTCCTTTTTGCTACTATTGCTCCAAATGCATAAAAGTGATATACCTGCAACAAAAACATGAAAATACCCTTTTTAAAGTGCAATATCACCAAAAATAAGCATAAAATGTATACTTAAAATAACACATTACTTTGATATATTAAAATCCCCCAAACTTAAATGTTACTTGTCCTCAAGTGACACTTTTAGTACATAAAAATATGACTTAGGATGAAAATTAACTTATAAAATTCTATAATTTAGTTTAATAAATAAAATAATAAAATTTAAGAAAAACTTTTAATAACTTAGATTAAAATTATAAGTCTAACAATACTTACCATTCAAATCTATGATTTTTGAATCTCTATTCATTTCAAGAAAAATTAAAATTTATTATATCAAGGATATTTAGAATATTCATATGAAAAAGAACTTCATGAAAACTTTACTAATAAGGTGCTAATACTAAAATACAGGCTTAGACAATGTAATAAAGTCTTTTCCTCAAGTTGATTCGAGTGAAACCAATTTTTGATTAGGCATCTCCTCAAGCTTCTCCTAACATCCATTTTTTTTTCAAGTGAGGATTACTATATTTGTATAGCCTTTAATAATTTTGAACTTCACCATCCTCTTCTTAAAGCTAAAACTTTTTACCTTTCTTCACCTTATAAATTCATATTATTTTTGATGATATTTCATAAAGTCTCGTTTTTTTCTTCTTACATGAAACTCTAAGATTCGTAATACTTCAAAAATACAATTTTCTTTACTTTAAATAGAAAAATATAGTCTTATCCTTTCATACCAAATATCTTTAACTTAGAATTGATCTTCATTATTAAAAACTTTTACCTAAATTTACCATAATATTCACAAACATAAATCTAGTCATTTAAAGTTAAACCCTAACATCGAAGGTCATGTTAAATTAATTTTAAAAATATAATTAATTGAGAACAAATTAAATTTAGTTTACTTCTTTTTAAAAGAAATTTTTCTTTCCCCCAAACTTAAGTTGTTAAGTAATTAGAAATGTACAGTACATAAATTTTTTCGTAGGTGAAAGAATATAGTAAATGCATAAAAATAAAAACTAACATATAGAGGATTTCTAAATATGAAACTGAGCTTTGGTATATTGCAGGTGTTAACTTAAAAAATACAGGCTTTAAAGTATTAAATGAAACGAAACATATTTCAAAGGATTTACTAAGATTAAAAACATAAACAAAAACTAAAAATGAAGAAAAATAAAAATCTACAATTTATATTACAATCTACAATATAACATTAAAATAAAAGTTCCTACTACAACACTTTCAAAGAAAATAAATAACAAACAATCAAAATAACAAACAAACAAAAAAACCCCCTAAAATAAAATTAGTCTTCATCCTTGACCAAAGAAAAATATGTTGAGATTTTCATACCTATTTTACATTGTTTTGATGATATTGCACTTTAAAGAAAGGTATTTTTGATGTTTTGTTGCAGGAATGATGAATTAAGGTAAATTTGGAGCAAAAAGATGCAAAAAGAAGCGAATTTGGAGCAAAAAAGACCAAAATGTGAAGATTTGAACTAGGACGACGACGGTGAGCCCAACGGCGCCGACATCGGACTTTTCCCGAGACTCCAGATTGAATTCACTTAGAAGGCCCGTCGACGGCGCCCTAGAGGCCACCGACGGCGAGCTCGGCGGTTATGTCCAACAATGCATTGGATGAGGACTAATTTTAGAGGGATNGGTGGACTATGTATCCAAATGGATAGAAGCTTTTGCTTTACCTTGATGTGATGCTCAAAGTGTTGCAAAATTTTTGAAAACAAATATATTTTGTAGATTTGGGATGTCAAGAGTTATCATTACTGATGGGGGAAGTGACCAGCGGAAAATATGTTGAGATTTTTATACCCATTTTATACTGTTTTTGATGATATTACACTTTAAAGAAAGGTATTTTTGATGTTTTGTTGCAGGAATGATAAATTAGGGTCATTGGAGCAAAAGGATGAAAAAATGAGTGAATTTGGAGCGAAAAGGACCAAAATGTGAAGAATTGAATTAGGGCGCCGATGGCGAGATTTTCCCGAGACTCCAGAATTAATTCAATAAGAAGGTCCGCCGACGGCGCCCTTAAGGCCGCCAACGGCGAGCTTGACGGTTATGCCCAATCAAGCTTTGGATAAGGCCAAATTTTGGAGGGATGCTTAGGCAACTCTTGGGAAATCTCATCCACACTTTTAAAAGACTATTTTGGCTGAAAATTAGAGAAGAAGGAAGGAGCCTAGAAGTCCTGGAGAGGTCCTGGAGGTTAGAAAAGTTCCAATGGTGTGTAAAAATTGTGAGTAATTATTCGAGGGATTGTAAGAGTGGAGGGAAAGTGAGAGATTTCTTCCTCCTTGCTGCTTTGAAGAGGAATTCAGAATGTAAGAGTGGAAGGAAAGTGAAAGATTTCTTCCTCCTTGCCGCTTCAAAGAGGAACTTTGTGTGTTGTAAATAAAGGAAGAGATTCAGAGGAACTTCCAGGAGTTTTCTTGGGGAGTAATTAGAGAAAAATTTATTTACTTGTTGTAGTTTGTATGACTTTGCTTTTATATATGAATTTCGAGTTTTGTTGTGTTTTCCCCANTGCTTAGGCAACTCTTAGGAAAACTCATCCACAACTTTAAAAGAAGAATTTGGTCAAAAATTGGAGAGGTTCTGAAGGTTAGAGAGGTTCCATTAGTGTATAGAGAATTTACTAGAGTGTCAAAATTGTGAGGAATTCTTCGAGAGAATGTAAGAGTGGAGGGAAAGTGGGAGATTTCTTCCTCCTTGCCGCTTCGAAGAGGAATTTTGTGTGCTGTAAAGAAAGGTAGAGATTCAGAGCAACTTCAAGGAGTTTACTTGGGGAGAAATTAGAGATAAGTTTATTTACTTGTTGTAGTTTGTATGACTTTACNAATTTTATGGGACTATTTATTCCTTCATTTGGGAACTTATACATATTAATTGCAATAGACTACATTTCTAAGTGGATTGAAGCACAAGCTTTACCTCTTTGTGACGCTAAAAGTGTTTCAAGACTTTTAATGAAAAATATTTTCACTAGATACAAAATGCCTAGAATGACTATCACTGATGGAGGATCCCATTTTACGAATAAATACATTCAGAGATTGGCAGAAAAGTTTTATATTATTCATAGAATCTCTACTACCTATCATCCTCAAACCAGTAGGTTAGCTGAAGTTTCCAGTAAAGAGATTAAACAAATACTTGAAAAGACTGTAAACCCTAGTAGAGTAGATTGGTCCACTAGACTGGATACCGCATTATAGACTTACAGGACTGCTTAAAAAACTCCTATTGGAATGTTACAGACTTATTTTTGGAAAGACTTGTCACTTACCAGTAGAATTGGAGCATAAAGCATATTAGGCGATTAAAGAATTCAATTATAATTTGAAAGTTGTTGGTAAGAAGAGATTGTTACAATTAAATGAGTTAGAAGAATTAACAAATGAATCTTATGATAACGACAAAATTTATAAGGAGAAACTAAAGTTATGGCATGAGCAGAAGATTAACTAGAAGAACTTTGAACCAGGATATGAAGTTTTTCTTTACAATACTAGGTTGAAGTTATTCCCTGGGAAATTGAAGTCTCGTTGGTTAGTACCCTTTACAGTGACTCAAGTTTATACTTACGGAGCTTTTGAAATTGAATATCAGAAGGCTAGAAATAGATTTAAAGTAAATGGACACAAATTAAAACCATATTTTGAGGGTAAAATACTAAATTTTAAAGAGGTTTTAATGATCAGTCAACCTGAATAAACCTGAATAGGTCGAGCTGACGACGTTAAACCAAGCGCTTTATGGGAGGCAACCCATAATTATCTTTATTTTTATTGGGATTATAATAGTTTTTATTTGAAATTATCAATAGTTTGAGGTAGTATTGACCTCTACTACTCTTATTTAGCCTTCAATCATCATAAAAATTAGATTCATAGAGAAAAATTGGAACGCATTCGGACAAGAGCAAAACTGTGTAATTTTTACCTTGGGCGCTGACACCGATGGTGGGTTTTTCCCGAGAGTCCAGGCAATTAAATACAGAAGGCTTGCCGATGGCACCCTCAACGCCGGCGACAGCAAGACTGGCAGGATGGCGATTTTTGGAGTTTGAATGGCGATTTTTTGCATTTTTTGGGCGGGAGTTACCCCTTTTAAACTCCCAAATTTGATTCTAAGTTCATATTTTCCCCAAAAATGAAGTGAAACTCCACCAAATTCATTCCTATGGCATCCAATTCTCCTGATAATCCTAGAATGCGAGTGTTCAACTAGAGAAAGTTCATTAGTGCGGAAGCGCAGCGAATCTTCAACAAGGTACTGACGAAGAAAAGATTAATCAATGAACGAGGATTTGTAAATCACAGATTGAATAATCTCTCTACAAAAATTGAGGAGATGATAGTGCGGCGAAGATGGGAAGTGTTGTGCTATACTACCGTCGCCGTGGTTGTTCCTTTGGTGAAAGAATTTTATGCAAATTTGCGTGGAATCAACCAGTGAGTCGTCTATGTGCGAGGTAGATGGATAACTTTCAATTCTGCATGGATCAATGAATTATATATGATTGAGAACGTTCTTGTCTGCCATTATTCCAACTTGGTCCCGACAAGAAACCAGATGAATGAAATTTATCAATATTTAACGGACAAAACTAAAGACTGGGGAATGAGAGAAAACGGGTATGTTAATTTTTCTGTGACAATCCTAAATCCCGTTTCGAAACACTGACACTTCTTCATTTCTGCAAAACTATTGCCGACAATGAAGATCAATAAAGTTTCAAAAGAAAGTGCTATTCTGAATTACTGCATCCAAATGGGACTGTCGATCGTTATTAGATCAATAATCGTGAAGTCTGTTTTGGGCCTGATCGTTCATGGATCAGCTTATGGGCTTGGACACCCTTCACAATTTTCTCACTTTGCAGTCAATTACAAGTATCCTACAAAAATTGGGAAAAGGTACTTCTACCTTGGAAGCCTTTGGACCCAACTGAGAGATTCCCAGCCTATGAAGATGAAAATGATATGATTATTATGGTGGATCAATCGTCTCAGAATTTACTGCCGGTTCAACTTTTAGTTCCGGACAAGTATCTGGTGATCCTGCGTAGAATCAAGAAATTAGAGAAGGAGGTACAAAATATCATGAATGCAATTAATAATATCTCTGATTTATTCGATCATCTAGACTAGAGGATGAAAGAACTTTTTTCTCACTCTGGACATATAGAAGATAGTTTGATACGGCTGATGAGGAGGATGAAATTGATAGAAGAGGACTCTACTGAAGAATTTACATACCGACCCTTCTATAACCTCTTTGTTCATGTGCAACCAATGGGTGATCTTAGAGGAGAATCTAGTACTGAATCTGAAGAATAGTAGATTTATATTGCTACCTGTTTGTTGTAATTTGATTTGAACTTTGCATTTTCTTTGCTTTAGAATTATGCTTTTAGATCTCTGTATAGTTGAGACTGAGCATAAGATGTTTTGTTTTCAGCGTTTTGAGTGTTGTGGCTTGGATTACGACGTTGAATTAATGTATTAAGATTGAGAAAATACCAAACTTAGGTGCGTTATGTAACATATCTTGTAACTCTTGGAATTTATATATAATTGTGATGTTTTGTGTTGTGGAAGTTTATTTGTAATAAGTACATCATTTAATCACTTAAAATTATGTTTATAATGATTGAAAGGATGTTGTTGAGGCTTGAAATTGATTGAAATCGCAAAAATTTGGGAATTGAACCAAATCAATAGAGCCCGTCGATGACGTTCTAGACGCCGCCGACGGCGGACTTTTCCCGAGACTTAGGATATATTTTCAATAGAGCACGCCGACGACGCCGAAGACCCCGCCGACGGCGAGATCCCGAAAAAATACCTTTAGCCGTAATTTTGACCAGTCAACATCTACTATTCATCATCCCCTTTCTCTTAAAAATGTGATTTTTGACTTAGGGCTTGAGAGATCTTGGATTGGGAGGCGATTTCAAGGCATTTAGACACCGGATTTGATCTCTCTAGGTAAAGAGCTTCACTCTAAACTAAAAATATATTATTTTTACCATTGGATTTCTTCCAAATTGAGGAGATCCGAAGAATTTGAGAATCTGAAGAAAATATTGGGAAGAAATTCATGGAACTTAGTGTTGAACTCTTAAAATTACTCTTGGAAGCCATTATTTGCATATTTGAAGTATATTTTAGAATTTTTCTATAATTGTGATTATATTGAAATGGCTCCATGACAAAAGAGACAACTTGAGTTCGACGAGTCTCGCTTCGTCAATGCGAAGGCTCAATCAAGATTTACTTCAGTATTTGAAGGAAAGAAGTGTATACAAGATTGAGTTTTTGAGAGTCTGAGAGGAGAAATTGAACGAGTTGTTACCGAGCGGAGGTGGGAAAACTTCAGTTACACCACCAATCAAGCTTCAAATATTGTGAAAGAGTTTTATGCCAATGTGTTCTATTCTGAAGATGAAATCGTTCAAGTGCGAGGATTTCCTGTTGAATTCAATGTCGCCTGCATTAACACCTTTTATGAAGTCCCAGACTCTTATAGCTACCATTATGAATCCTTCAGTACCATGGAAGGGCCGCTGAATGATGTGATCAACTTTCTCACTGATGAGAAAGGAACGTGGAAGATTAAGCAATGAAAACGGGTAAATTTTTGTGCTTCCATGTTAAATACCACTTCTAAAGCATGGCACTATTTTATTTCCTCAACTCTGTTACTGACTTATCACCATAGGGAGGTAACTAGAGATAGAGCTATTTTTAATTTCTGTATTCAGAACAACAGAAATATAAATGTGGGGAGGATTATTTTTAATAATATATTGACTACGGCAAGGAGTGAAACAAGTGGAAGTCTAGGACATCCTGGCCTTATTTATGCGCTTTGCCAACTTTCTAGAGTGGAAGCTGGAGGTGTTGAGGAATGGGTTTACCCTATGAAACCTATCAGTAAAGCTAATTTTAAAACTTATGAATCCCATGAAAGACAGAGAACTGAAAGTAGGAGTCAAGAACCTTCTACTAGTAGAGATGTCCCCTCTACTAGTTATGACCTTCCTTCTTCTAGCTCNAGATAATTTTGTCCTATAGCCTCGGGAAAAACTCATCGGCGGCCTAGTTCAATTCTCCACATTTTGATCCTTTTCGCTCCAAATTTGTTCTTTTTTGCATTTTTTTGCTCCAATGGCCCTAATTCATCATTCCTGCAACAAAACATAAAAAATGCTTTTCTTTAAAGTGCAATATCATTAAAAATAGTATAAAATAGGTATGAAAATCTCAACATATTTTTCTCTAGTCAAAATCCCCCAAACTTAACTAGTACTTGCCCTCAAGTAATTTTAGTACAATATAAAAGTTATGATCTACTGCATTAAAGTTTTAATTCAGAAACACTATAAATTTGACTTAAATAAATATTATATTGAGATTTTCAGAAAGAATTCAAGTAATTGAATTAACTCTATAGCCACAAGATTATTTAGTCATCAAGTTTAAGAGTTCTAGTCTTCTATTTATTTCAAGAATGACTATATGTTGCAATATTAAGTCACTTAGAATATCCAAAAG
This sequence comes from Phalaenopsis hybrid cultivar, assembly GCA_002079205.1. Classification (NCBI taxonomy): domain Eukaryota; kingdom Viridiplantae; phylum Streptophyta; class Magnoliopsida; order Asparagales; family Orchidaceae; genus Phalaenopsis; species Phalaenopsis hybrid cultivar. Next base: position 208,190 of record JXCR01147119.1, read on the forward strand.
ATAAGAA
>JXCR01147119.1:209327-223785 GCA_002079205.1 Phalaenopsis hybrid cultivar
AATACATAAATTCAGAATAATTCTATCTCTAGTTACCTCACTATGGTGATAGGTCGGTAACAGAGTAGAAGAAATGAAATAGACACGCCTTAGAGGTGGCATTCAACATGGAAGCAGAAAAATTTTCCCGTTCTCATTGTTTAATACCCGTTCTCGTTGCTTAATCTTTCAGTTCCTTTACCATCAGTGAGAAAGTTGATCACATCATTGAGGAGGCCTTCCATTGTACTAAAGGATTCATATTAGCAGTTGTAAGAGTTTGGGACTTCATAAAAAGTGTTGATGCGGGCGGCTGTAAACTCAACAGGGAATCCTCACACTTGAACAATTCTGTCATCCAAATAAATTATATTGGCGTAGAACTCCTTCACAACATTTGCATCAGCTTTATTGGTGGTGTAACAAAAGTTTTNCTTACTCAGTATCAGCTCAATCCACATGCTGATCAAGGAGACGAAGAAATAGTTTGGGATTTTGATATCTGAATGTAATTGATGTACTTGTACTTTTATTTTTTATACTTTTTGTAATAGAAATAGATGTTTGTGTGTGTTTGTACTTTCATTTTTATTTTTATGTTGTAATTGGATAATTTTAATTATTATTATAGTTGTTGGTGTGGTAGTTGAAATTTGTTAAAAGTGTATTGTAATGTGATTTTTATTTTGCATTTTAATTGTAATTGTTTTGTTAGTATTGTGGATGTGTTAGTGAATTATTGTGTTTGTTTAATGTTTTAGTTTTGTACTTATTTCAAAATTTCATTACCCAGCAATTTCTCTAATGATTTATATTATAGAAAGCTCCTAATGTTACATAACAGGTGAAGTAGAAATTTTGAGGACTGCAAAAAATTTCAGAATGATGAAAATGCCTAAAATACTGAGGTATGATTTATATTTAGAGTTTTTCTTTCCACCTGTATCATTTTATATTAAAAAATTTAAGTTTGGGGGAGGGAAGAAAAAGGATAACTATTAGATGTACTCTATTTAAATATTTTCAAAAATTATTAATATGATTTTATGTAGTGAATTTAATTCAGGTAACAATATTTTGTAGCTATTTAAATATTATAATAGATTTAAAGGAATATTTTTGTAAGGAAAATTAATTTTGTAACTTAAAATATTTAGTATAAGAGAATAAGACTATAGTTAACTATTTAAAGTAAAGGAAACTATATTTTGAAATATTAAGAATCTGGAAACTCATTTGAGAAGAAAAGATTGGGGCTCAATGATGTAAAAGCTATGAAATATTTATAAGATAAAGGAATGCTTTGAGTTTCAAATTTAGGGAAAGAAAGGTGATGTTCAAAATCATTAAAGGCTATCCAGATATAATAATCCTCACTTGAAAAAGTAAAAAGAAATTATTGACAACAATACCTGAAAATAAAAGAAAAGTAAGTAGGATTGAAGGCAATCCAAATGAAAAAGAGAAAAGAAAGAAAAAAATATGAAAGTGAGGAGAAACTTGAGGATATGCTTAATCAAAAATTGGTTTCACTGGACCTACCCTAAGGGAAAACCAAAATACATTCTTGAACTTATATTTATGAATTACAAATTTTACTAGTAGTGTTCTCATGAAGTTCCTATCATTTGAATATTCTATGTGACTTAATATTGCAACATATAGTCATTCTTGAAATGAATAGAAGACTAGAACTCTTAAACTTGATGATTAGATAATCTTTTAGCTACAGAGTTAATTTAATTACTTGAATTTTTTTTGAAAATCTCACTATGGTATTTATCTAAATCCAACTCATAGTACTTTTGAATTAAAACTTTACTACAATAGATCATAAACTTTTACATAGTACTAAAATTACTTGAGGACAAGTAATAGTTAAGTTTGAGGGATTCTGACCAAAGGAAAATATGTTGAGATTTTCATACCTATTTTACACTATTTTTGATGATATTGCACTTTAAAGAAAGGTATTTTTGATGTTTTGTTGCAGGAATGATGAATTAGNACCTCTCCCAAATCTTCCCCCTTCTCCAAGTGTACTTAGGGCCAATAAAACCAAAATCAAAAAGTCCAGCAGACTAAATATTATCATTGAAATTGTTCATTAAATTGATATCAGGAGATCTCCCACCCTTCCTTTCACCAGGTGAAGAAAGGCAGTTAAAGTCTCCCCCAACTATCCAGAAGTCCCTTATAGAACAGGTGAAATCTTGTAACTGTTGCCAAAGTTCCTTTCTAGCAGTGGATGTACAGCCAGCATAAATGAAGGTAGCAAAACCATTATAGTAATTTAAATTAATCTTCAAATGGATAAATTAAGTTCCCTCTTTAAGGAAAGTGCTTTGGATTTCCTGTCTGCAAAAGAGCCATATTTTACTGTTAGTGTTGACCATAAGCTGAAAACCAGGAAACTTCCTTACAATTCTTTTGGCATGTTTACTAATCATAGGTTCAAGAATAGTAATAATCCAAGGTTTGTACATCCTATTAAGAGCCAGAATTCGATTAAGGGATTTAGGATGTGCTAATCCCCTAACATTCCAACAGATTAGATTCATTAACCTATAGAGGTGGATTTTCCTCTTCTCCTAGTTCTAACAGTACTAGAACAGAGAGGGGGGGCTTCCTCCAAAGAAGAAGAAGAAGGGAGTAGGTTCTTTAGTTCCAAAGGCAATTTCTTCTTTTTTGTTTTCTGGATTTTCCAACCTTCTTCTAGATCTTTAGCTAATTTCACAAGCAAAGGGTCTTCCTCTGGTATCTTAGTAGCTATTTCCCCTTGATCAGTAGGGAGAGTTGGAAGTGCAGTACCATTTGTCTGTTCAACTTGGGTAGGTTCATGTATAAGGTGAAGTTGTTTAGACAAGCGTTTTAGAACATTTTGAAGAGAGTTGTCTGGTTCCACAGCCTCTTTTCCAATATCTTGAGGTAATTCAGCCAACTCTAGTATAGAAACTTCCTGAGTCCTTGCCCCTGGAAAATCAGCAATTCCAGCAACAGGTGGCAGCTCAATATCATGTGGTTCTAATACCTCTAAATTAGTTCTAGGAAGATTTCTTCTGAGGTTGGGATGAAGTCTAAAGCACTTCTCATCAGTATGGCCAAACATTTTGCAGTGATGGCAATAATAAGGCCTTTGTTCAGCTATAATTTTCTACCAATAACCACTATGCTCAGTGCCTAACCAAATTTCCTCCACAGTTGGTAGAGTGATATTTCTTTCAACCAAAATTCTAGCTACTGAGGGTCTGGATAAGTTGAAAGTGGGGGCATCCAACTTCAGAGGTCTTCCCAAGGCTTTGCTAATGTTGAAGAGAACCTTGTGGTTGAAATAGTGTAGTTTAAGTCCAGGTAACTTAAACCCAATGGGGACAATGGGAAGTTCTTTACTGGGGTCAAAATCTGGAGTCCACTTTAGCAGTTTCATTGAGATTCCTTCAATCAAAATAGATTATTTAGAAAAGATTATAGCATAGTCTTCTTCCCTTGTGAGGTTGATGAGAATATGTCTCCCATCAAGTAGGCCTACTTTTCAAGCCCCTTTGAATTTCAGTCCATCAAAATATCTTCTCACAGATTCCATTTTTGGGTGGCCAAGTTGATATTTACCATTTAAGGTGAACTTATAACATTATGTAAGACCATTTAGGTCCTCCTCAGTAAAGTAGATAGCCAATTTCCCACTCTTCTTACATATAGGCTTGAAGAGATCATTTCCCTCATTATACTCTTGAGGAAAAACCAATATATATATATATATATATATCAAAAACCAAAAGAAAAAAGATACATATTACAAAATTCTGTAGAAAGGCAGATTAGAAAGATATCCCTTTAAAAGGAAATGAAGGGGGGGACATCCTTAGATAAGCTGGGTCTATCTGCCTCAGCACCAGCATGAGCAAGCCAATGAGCAAGTCTGTTTCCTTCTCTATGAATAAATATAAATTTTAGATTGATACTCTGGGAGCTAAAGGACATTCTATTCTTCCATTTCAGAATGTGACAGGGGCAGAGTATGGTATTAAGGAGTATGCTAATCATGATCTTGGAATCAGTCTCCACAATAAGATTATGAAATTTGGCTTTAGATGTAAAATAGATTGCCCAAAAGATGGCCAAAGCCTCAACTTCCAGAGCATCAGCAACAAAAATAGGAGACAGGAAATGAAGGAGACAAGCACCATTTGAATTCCTGAACACACCACCAATGCCAANAAAGGCAGTTTAAAAAGATCTCCCTTGAGAAGGAAAAGAAGGGGGGGGACATCCTTAGATATGTTGGGTCTATCTGCCCCAGCACCAGCATGGCAAGCCAATGAGTAGGTATGTTTCCTTCTCTATGAATAAATAGAAATTTCAGATTGATACCCTGGGAGCTAAAGGAAATTCTATTCTTCCATTTCAGAATGTGTCAGAGGCAGAGTGTGGTATTAAGGAGTATGTTAACATGACCTTGGAATCAGTCTCCATAATGAGGTTTTGAAATTTGGCTTTGGATGCAATATAGATGGCCCAAAAGATGGCCAAAGCCTCAGATTCCAGAGCATCACCAACAAAAATAGGAGACAGGAAATGAAGGAGACAAGCACCATTTGAATTCCTGAACACACCACCAATGCCAGCAGTGGATCTATAAAACCTGCCATCAGTGTTAGCTTTCAACCAACCCGCATGGGGTTTGAGCCAATACACTAGGGGGTGCTCCAAAATAGGTTGACTAGCCAAAGAGTTAGTCTTAAGAAGATCAGGAAAAGCCTTACAATGAGTATTTTTTTCAAAAAAGCTAAACAGTTAGCTACCACCTTCGAGGGATGGGGTAGGTGGTCCTCAAATTTGGCCTTATTTCTAGCCGTCCAACAGAACCAAGCCACCACACAAGGGATCACCAAAAGAATTAATTGAATCCATTCTTTCCAGCAATAAAGGAATTTCTGCTAGGTGAGATTGATGGTTTACACTTTCAAATTTCTAAGAATAATAGACCAGATTTGTTGGACAAACTGGCATTGAAAAAAAAAATGAACAGTGGTTTCCTCATGCCTTTTACATAGAATACAGCAAGAAGGGCCTCTCAATCCCTTCAATTTCAGAATATCATCAGTTGGGAGGCATTTAGAGAAAATTCTCCAACAGCAAAAGGACATAGAGGGGGAGAGGAATTTAATCCAAATAGGTTCCCCTAAGAGATAGCTCTCCCCTTGTGATTGTTGAGAATAAATATAAGCAGTAATAGATTGAGAAACACCTTACTTGGGCATGAGTTTATCTTTCTTTGATGTATCTACAGGGATGTTGTTATCTCTGTGAATGATAGAGTTATCTGGTATGTTGTTTAAAGCAGTGAGATTCCACTGACTTTCATTCCAACAATTTGATACTTTGGTAGAAGTTGAAAAAGGAACAACAATCTTGTCAGCAAGCTTCCCATCCCCCATCCAGTTATCAAGCCAAAAGTTTAAATTACCCTCTCCAAGATCCCATATAAAGTATTCCTCAGCTTTGTTTTTATTTTTGATCATTTGGGGCCAGATTCTGGAGTCTCCCAGTTTAGATGTAGCAAGAGAGGGATGTGAACCTCTACAATACTTGCCTTTAAGAAACATAGTCCAAAGCGACTCTTGAGCTCTAAAATGAATCCACAACTTGCAAAAATTAATCTGATGTAGATGCTTGAAACTTCTGAAACCCAGACCCCCATTGTGAGTTGGTTTGCAAATAGAGTTCCAATTGGTCCAGTGTTTTTGAGTTCTTTGTCCAGACCAAAGAAATCTGTTGAAAGTTTTTTCAAGAAGCTACTGAGTACTCTTTTTCATAGTTGCCATTTAGAGGATGTAGGAGGGAAAGGCTGGCAGGACATGTTTTAGGAGGGTAATCCTTCCTCCATTTGATAGAAATGAATTAGTCCAGTTTGTGAGCTTAGATTTGATCTTAGTAACCACTTCATCAAATTGGATTTGTCTGGTCCTACCTTTCAGCAAATGAACCCACAAATATTTCAGATGAGAGTGAGGAGTTTAAAATCCAGTAAAATCAGAAACCCATTGTCTGAAAGGTTGTTTAACACCTTTGCTGAAGTAAATACTGCATTTAGATTTGTTTAGTTGTAGTCTAGAGCACAACAAAAAATCATTGAGAAGAGTTTGGATTTGTCTAGCAGTAGGTTTAGTAGCCTTTGAGAAAAGAATAACATCATCTGCATATGATAGATGGCTGATGGCAATGTTTGAGCTATGCTTGAAAAGGTTGTGAGGTGATATATTTAGAATTTGGTTAAGAATAAGAGAAAGGTAGTCAAACACTAGAATAAAAATAGTAGGTGAGAGAGGATCACCTTGTTTGATTCCCCTAGAGGTAGTAAAGAAACCATGAGTCTTTCCATTGATGATAATAGAGTGGGCATTGTTTTTCGGCCATCTCTTGATTAAGAATATGAAGTTCATTTTAAAACCTCTAGCATGTAGAACCTCCACAATGAAATCCTAGTGAATGGTGTCATAAGCTTTGCAAATATCCAATTTGTAAATCATATTTCCCCCCTGCATCTTTTATCCAGGTCTTGGAATAATTCCTGGGCTAAAAGAACATTGCCCACAACGGTTTATCCTTTGATGAAGGCAGTTTCATTGTTGTTGATGATCCTATTCAGATGGGGTTGAATTCTGGCCACCAGGACCTTACTAATGATTTTGGATATCACACTGGTGAGACTTATGGGTCTGTACTGATCCCATCTGTTACAAACAGTCTCTTTGGGAATAAGAGCAATAGTGGAAGAAGTGAAATATTTAATGGGATCAAGCCCAGTGAAAAAGGCCTGCACAGCATCAATAACCTCACATTTAATGACATTCCAGGCTAATTTGTTGAAATCAGCTGAAAAGCCATCAGGACCTACAACTTTATTGCTATCAATTGAATTCAAGGCTATCTTAATCTCCTCTTCAAAAGGAATATTAGCAAGCTTGAGGGTAGAGGTATATTGTCTGCAATGGTCAAACAGATTGCCTTTAACTTCAGTCCTAGCCACCTCACTCTTTGTGAAAAGCTTTTGGAAATGTTCAACAGCATTATCAACAATAACTTGGGAAGTGTTAAGCTAGTCCCCTTGGCAATTTTTGATCTTATGAATCTCATTACATTTCCTCTTGTGATTAATAATTGCACGGTAATATCTAGAGTTTCTATCCCCCACAAAAAAATGATTTTGTGCAGCTTTCTTATGAAGAAGTTGCTCCTACAAATGGATGCATTGAGTAAGCTTTCATTAGCATTATAAAGATCTGTTTCCAAATTAGGATTTTGACTAAGCTTGGATTCCAAATCAATTACTAAGGCCTCAGCTTCCACCACCCTAGTATTCAAATTGCCAAAAGTCTGCCAATTCCAAGCTTTGAGTTTAGCAGCAAGCCTTTTATGCATAATCCATAATTTCACCCAAGGGTTATTGTGATGATAGCTGGCCCAAATAGAAATAACTTGATTCCTAAAATCAGGATGAGATGACCAAACATTTAAATATTTGAAATTTGCTTTAGTGGTGTTTATGGAGTTGTTGATGGAGATTAGAAGGGGTCTGTGATCAGAACCAAACATGGATAAATGGGAGACAGTTGTATGCAAAAAGTCATTTAGCCAGTAATCATTAGCAAGAGCTCTATCTATTCTTTCCCAAACATTACCTCTTCTCCAAGTGAATCTGTGGCCAGAGAAACCCAAATCATAGTGTCTAGCCATATGCATATTATCCAAGAAGAAGTTCATTTTGTTAATATCACGAGGTCTGCCTCCTACTTTTTCCTCAGGAGAAGTCATGCAATTGAAATCCCCACAAACCAGCCATTTTGAGGAGATATTTAGGCTCAGATTAAGAAGTTCCTTCCAGAGTTCTGCTCTCGCAGCAGAAGAACTAGTGGCATAAACAAAAGTTGCATGAGCAAAGTGGCCAGCCAGAGAAAGTGATAAATGCAGAAACTGAGGGTGGTCTAACATAATATGCCAAGTGACTTCTTTCCTGCAGAGAAGCCAAATCTTATTATTACAATTAGAGGAAAAGTGAAATCCAGCAAATTTTTTAATGATTCTATCCTGGTGCTTAGAGACCATGGGTTCCAGAAGAGCAATACACTAGAGTTTGTTCATCCTATTTAAGTGCAGTAATCTGCTAAGGGACCTAGGATGTGCCAATACCCTAACATTCCAGTAAAGGAGGTTAATCATTGATCATTTTTCCTCTCCTCCTTGTTCTAGGAAGAAATTCCAAACTTTTGGACATGAGTTCTTTAGAAGTAGCAGCATTTTGCTTCAGCTCTTGCAACAACTTCTTTTTTTCTTTTTAGACTGATGGATCTGCCATTCTTCCTCTAGGTCTAAGTTCAATTGTTGAACTACATTATCTTCTAAGACATTGATAGCAGTTGACTGCAGAACAGGAAGATCGGTGTGGTCCCTCTTAGTAGGAGTCAAAATTAAGACTTTGGGAATATCAGCTGATCCCAATTCAGAACACACTCCAACAGGTGCTTCACAAGGAGATGTGGGAACATCAATAGGGGTAGGGGGCAAAGGGATCAGGTTAGTAGAAGGTTCAAAAGAGCCTTCAACGAGAAAGACAACACCAGATTTGGGAATAAGAATTAAGCAATTTGAATCAGCTTGAGGATTGAGATCCTTAGGATGGGAAGGTGCAAGGGGGGGATGGGGGAGGCAAATCAAGGGTTCCTTCAAGAGGGGCCTCAAATTGGATTTCCACCATGGGTGGGCAATCAAGTGTAGGGGTATTTGAAGTTGGTATGGGATCATTTTCAGAGTTTTGGGCCAAGTTTCTAGTGGGAGAAGCAGGATTCATAGGTAGTGAAGTAAGTTGTTGTGTAGGGAAAGGAGAGTGTCCAGAGACTGAATTCTTTTTCTTGGATTGCAGTCTGAAACATGTGTTGTCAGTGTGCCCAAACATCTTGCAATTTGGCAATAATATGGCCTTTGCTCCATAACAATTTTATGCCAATAACCATTGTTAGCAGTGCCCAACCATATTTCATCTATTTCAGGTTGAGTGATATCTTTTTCCACCAGGATTCTAGCCACAGAAGGTCTTGAGAGGTTAAAAGTGGGAGCATCAAGCTTCATGGGTCTTCCAAGGGAAGTGCCAATAGTAAACAATACTTGGTGGTTGAAGAAATGTAGCTTCAGCCCAGGGAGTTTGAACCTAATGGGAACTATTGGGGGTTCCTTTGAAGGATCAAAATCAATAGTCCATTTAAGCAGTTTCATAGAAATACCATCCAAAAATAAAACTTGTTTAGCAAAAAGCCTTGCATAATCCTCTTCCCTTGCTAATTGAATCATTATATGCCTTCCATCTATCAATCCAACTTTCCAAGCACCAACCAGTTTCAAATCATTAAAATACTTCCTAATTTCATCCATTTTTGGATGATTGAACTGAAATTTACCCACCAGGGTGAATTTTCGAGCCTCAGCCAAAGAGCAGATTTCCTTGTCAGAGAAAACAACAGCCACTTTTCCAACTTTTCTGCATAAAGATTTCACAAAGGGGCAATCTCCTTTTCCAAAAGAAGCATCATGGTAAGCTTGAGGAAACACAAGGTTCTCAACATTTTGCAAAGTATCAAAACCCTTCCCCACCACATCAGCAAATGTGGCTTTAGACCATTGGATGTTAGTATCTAAATCAATGGGAATAGGGGAAGCTATTGGGAACACAACAACAAACACAAGGAAGCAAATAGAGAAAGCTTCCAGCAATAAAACAGTAACTCAAGAGTTTAAGAAAAAGACAGCAGCAGACATGAAACCTCCAAACCAGTGTAACACCAATAGGAAATAGAAGAAAGATGGGGAAAGCCAAAAACAAAGTCAGGTAAAGCAGGGAGAAACAAAACATCACCATTGGAACAGAAGCCCCCACTATGAAGAAGATATATATATATATATATATATATANGAACGTTAGAGTTCCGAAGTGAGAGCCAGTATCCTCCCAGCCTAGCTGCAGATTCAGTGAACAAGCATAGGATTAGTCAATGTTCTTTATGCCTGGACCAAAGGGTAAATAATAGGTATGCTCCTATTTGGCACAATACAACTAGAACTGATTCACTTTATCCATTCACTATAATTTCTTGACAAGGAGAAAAATGCTTTCTTATATATTGAATAACACTTTAAAAACCTTATTAGTATAATTAGTTATTTAAGAGTTATTAAAATTACATATTTATTTTAATTTCCTATTAGTGACAGATAAACAATTTGAATTCTATTGTTGCGATTAAGTATTGCTTCTCTAAAATCTTAGTTCATAGTTCTAATATTACTCCCTGTGGAATCGATATCTAGGACTCCATTAGAGCCCTATATTACTTGAGCGATACGTATAGGTCTTAGTCCATAATTCTAAACTACTCCCTGTGGGATTGATATCTAGGACTCCATTAGAGCCCTATATTACTTGAGCGATATGTATACTTGCGTTGATAATTTGACTTTAACATTATTGAATATTATATCTATACATCTTTATAATCATATATATATATATATGATTTTGCACAATTATTGAATATTTTATACACATCTTTATCAAATCTATAACTGTTATCAAGTTTTTGGCGACTCTATTAGAGCCCTATATTACTTGAGTGATACGTATACTTGCGTTGATAAGTGTGACTTTACAATTATTGAATATTTTTATACATACATCTTTATCGACTCTATAACTGCTATTAAGTTTTTGGTGCAGTTGCTGAATTATATACATCCATCTTTATCGAATCCATAACTGTAATTAAGTTTTGGTACAGTTGCTGAGGAATTAAATCTTTTAGCAGCAGTATTAAATCTGTCCATATTTATCTTATATTTTAAGCATATATAAAGTCGCTGTGAAGTTTTTGGCGCCGTTTCATCCATATTTATCTTATATTTTAAGCATATAAAAAGTCACTGTCAAGTTTTTGGCGCCGTTGTCAGGGAGTGATTGAGTGAGAATACATATTTATCGAATATATAACTGTTATTAAGTTTTTGGTGCATTTGCTGAGGAATTAATTCTTTTAGCAGCTGTATTAAATACTTATATTTTTAAGAATATATAAAGTCGCTGTCAATCCTCTTCCTCATCATCATCATCTTCTTCCTCTTCTTCTTCTTCTTCTTCATGATCTGGCACATAAGGAGTAAAACTGGGGCAAGTTGGAAATTGCACATTATATTCACCCCTTAGATATCTAGTTGCGGCCTCCTTATATACCATATCATGTTGAACTCTCCTCTGCTTATATTCATCATTATATGCTTTCCTTGCATCAATTCCTCTAATCCTATTTTGCATATTCACCATATCCATTTGTTGTATCATATGCTGCTACATGATGTTCTCAAGTTGAAGCAGATTTGGAAGGTGATGGCCCTGTAGCAGATGTTGAGGGTCTATCACTTTCTCCACTCCTGGCTTCAACAAATGATTCAAATATTTGGACTGTATGTCTCCCAATGGGATTTTGAGGCTGCATCTTTTCTTCATTTCTGTGGAACTCTACTCCTGATTGTCACATAAAGTGAAAATTAGGTCAGGGTATCCCAAACTATTAGTTATGGCACTCCTGGCTATTCTCCGAGCATGATGTACTATAAGAGCATCAACATCTACTGTCTTCATTTGTTGAATGAAGAAATTTAGCATAACTCTATCTTTTGTTACTTTGCTCAAATGATTCATTGGAAGCAATTTTGTAGAAAGGAAGTAATGTCCTACCTTTAATTGAAAAGTCTTCAGGGAAGTGGAGAAATTAACTTTCTTATTGTTCTTAATTTTCCATTCTCCCCTCCATCAGTTAAAAATGCAATTACCTCATCGAGTGATGAGCCATTCATCACAATGCAGCATATTCACAATGGAATACATTCCTCAATCCATAAAATGCATTTATTTTTTTCTCTAGAAAACTCAACTTTCTTACCTCTCATGAAGATGTGATCATGACAAGTAAATCACAAGTTGACATAGAACTCTCAGATTATTGGAACAATTGCTACTACGATGAAGTAGCAGAATCTCTCCCAATTTTTAACGACGATTAATCTCTTGATCTCGCCACCCGGGTTAGCAAATGCTCTTTTCTGGATCAATTTTCTTGAGCACATTTGAGTGTTGTAACTATGTTGGGCCTTATAATTAACAAATCTTCTCACTTTGAAATCTCCCGTAGGCTTTCCTCTTTTCACTCGTGGAGCCATTTGAATTTCTATAGAAATCTAAATAAAATAGAAATAAATTACAAAGTAAAAAATTTAACTCCCAAGTAAGATTATTTGGTAAGAAACCTTTCACCAATGGTTTTCTTAAAACTTCTTCAACAAAATCTCAAATTTTGGATTTTCCATAATGTAGGATAAATCCATGGTGAAAATAAAAATTTTTTAAGTTAAAGTGAAATTCTTATGAAGAGAAGATGAAATCTAAGATTTTTAGCCCTTGAAATCTTCTCAAATCCATGCAATGTCAAGCCCTAAGTTGCGGTATAGAGGTAGGAGATGGCTTAAGCAATCAAAATAGAGTTTTACTGGGAGATTTCATGGTTGTTAACCCAATTTGGCATTTTTCACGAATTTGGCACCTCAACCGCCAACGCCAAGATTTTTCATATTTCATTTTTCTGTGGAAATATGCTCAGTACCGCATTATGTCAACCTCTAACTAACTAAAATAAACACTTATACTCATAATTGAATAATTTTCTAACACAAAACTTTCACAAATAACACAAAACTTACTTTTATATATAAAATTCACACTATTAAAGACTAACAGTTTTCAAGCCAACAAAATCTAATTAAGTGTCTAAAGCAAACCAAACATCATAACACTGAAATCTAAGTATAAAAGATACTCAACAACGAACACAAAAAAAGTCTAACAATGAAAGTAACTGCAATCCAACATAAAACCATAACATAATTAAGCAATATTAAATACACATCCAGTGCATAAAGTAAATTCAAACATCTTCTTCGCTATCGCCCTCTTGGATATCTCCCATGGATTGGTAGTGCATGTACAAGTTGTAAAAAGGTCAATAAGAGAATTCATCTGTCAAATGATCTTCAATCCAAGCATATTTCTTGATCATACGCACCAAACCATCTTCAATACGTCTAGTATGTTCAAAATGTTCTTTCATACTCCAATCCAAATGATCCAGTATTTCAGAAACTAAACCAGTTGAATGCATAAGGTTATGTACCTCTTTCTCTATCTTCTTGATCCTTTTCAAAAGTGCATTTGAACTAAAGTAAGGCTGAATAGGTGATGAGTTCTGAAATGATTTATCCATCAGTATATTCATATCATTCTCATCCCCCATTCCTATGCAGTTGCAATAAACTTTTGGGTCCATAGGCTTCCAAGCAAGAAGCACTTTTTCCCAACTTTCATAAGGCGCTTGTGATTGACTGCACAATAGGAAAATAGTAGATGGATGTCCCAATCCAGTAGTAGATCCATTGATGATCAAACCCAACATTGATTTCACAATTATTGCACCAACATCAATAGGTTTTCTAGTTTGAATACAATAATTCAAAATAGCACTCTCCTTTGTTACCTTACTAATTTTTATAGTAGGAAGTAGTTTTGATGCAATAAAGAAATGACTCGCCTTAGGTGTAGGATTCAAAAATGATGAAGAAAAACTTACATTTCCATTATCTCAGGTATCACAATCAACATCTTCAACCGTAAGAAATTGATAGAGTTCGTTCATATTCTCTCTTGTAGGGGTAAAATTTGCAAAGTGGCAAATATGTACACTTTCAATCATAAACAAATCGTTTATTCTTGAAGGAGTAAATTTTACACACCTACCTTGCACATAGACAATTCCTTGGTTGATTCCATGAAGATTTGAATAAAAATCTTTCACCACAGGGACAACTATGACGACAGTGGTATAGTAAAGCACTTACCAGTGTCTCTATGCAATAATCTCCTCCACAGGAGTATTCGGTGTGCTAAATCCTCGATTCACAAATCCCCCTTCTTTGATTAGCCTCTTCTTCACAAGAACTAGATCATATAATTTATGTGCATCAAAACTGACGAACTTTCTCCGGTTGAAAATTTCATATCTCATGGTATCTTTAGAGTGGGAAGCCATTGGATTTAAAAAATCTTCACTCTCCCCTCCTTTTCCCCACTAAAATAGGTTTAGGAATTAGTTTATGGGAATTATTAGGAAGAGAACTTGCCAAAAACCGCCTTTTAAAATATTTTATGTCAGTTTCGTCTCTTTGGCGCCTCAAACGCCAATTCTGGTGCTTCAGGCGCCAGCTCTCTGGAAAGTGCCACCTCAGACGCCAATTCCAAAATTTGCACCATTTCATTTTAAATCGAATTAAATATCAAATTTTCCATAAAATTGGGTTAATTACTTTGTTAACTACATATATATATATA
>JXCR01147119.1:224448-272948 GCA_002079205.1 Phalaenopsis hybrid cultivar
ATATATATATATATATATATATATATATATATATATATATATATATATATATATATATATATATATATATATATATATATATATATAACACTCCAAACTAAAATAGATCAACAAAGTAAACATTGATAAATATGGGTTGCCTCCCAAAAAATGATTGGTTTAATGTCGTCAGCCTCACATTCCTAGTCTTTACTCTGGGTGACCCAACATTAAAATCTCTTTAAAAGCTAGTCTTTGACCATCAAAATATGGTTTCAATCTGTGCCCTTTCACTTTATATATATTTCCGGTCTTGGGATCTTCAATATAAACAGTTCCATAGGGATAGACTTTTACAATTGTGAATGGCCCTTTCCACCTAGACTTAGTTTTCTAGGAAATAGTTTTAATCTTGTATTGTACAATAAAACTTCCTATCCATGCTCAAATTCCTTTTGTATTTTCTTTCGATCATGCCATTCTTTCATTTTCTCTTTATAAATCCTAGCATTATCATAAGATTCATTCCTAATTTCTTCAAGCTCATTTAATTGTAATAATCTTTTCTCACCATAATATTTTAAATTAAAATTGAACTCCTTAATAACCTAGTAGGCTTTATGCTCCAATTCTAATGGTTAGTGATAAGTCTTCCCAAAAATTAATCTATACGCGTACATTCCTATAGGTGTCGTATAAGCTATCTTGTAAGCCCATAATGCAGTATCAAATCTAGCAGACCAATCCATTTTATTAGGATTCACAATTTTTTCTAAAGTTCTTTTGATTTCACGGTTAGATACTTCTACTAAACCACTAGTCTGGGGATGATAAACAGTTGCAATCCTATGCATAATATTATATTTTTCCATTAACTTTACGATTCTTGCATTCCTATAATGAGATCCTCCATTGGTAATTATTATTCTCGGTATTCTATATCTTGTAAAAATACTTTTGATTAAAAATTTTGAAACACTCTGAGCATCACATCAAGGTAAGACAATTGCTTCAATCCATTTTGACACATAATCCACTGCAATCAATATATATACATTTCTAAATGAAGGTATACCGAATTAAAATTTAGAGGCATTTCATTTCTTTTTGAAATATTACCTACTCTCTGACACCGATCACATGTTTATATATATTCTTTTTAATAAAAAGAGCAACTTGTGGCTCCTTACGCGTTAATTTTCAAAAAGATTACAAATATGGGTGGGATGGTGGATCCCCATCTAAAAATAAAAAAAAAAATACATTTTAAGCCTAAGGGTTCCAAAATCCACAGTACAATGTCATGCCAAAAAGTAAGCAAAACACCCAAAAGTATATCTAACCCAAAATACAATAGACCCAAAACAAATATGCTTTGAGCAGCTCCAGCCAGTCCTGTCCTATGCCAAAAAAATGTTACACAGTCTGGAAGACGCTGCAACAAAAACTTAGAAAAGATGACCTGCAGCCAGCAAAGCCTCAAAAGGTGCCACAAAAGCATCAACAAAAGAACATAAAGGATCAGAAGGAAATCAAGCCGAAAATACATAAAACCATTTAGATGAGTTATCTTAGAGATAGTACTTCCTGCTGATATTCTAGAAGTGACAAAAAAATGCATACAAACAGATTAGTAGTCCATGTAAAGGAGCCTAAAATAGCAAACCGTGAAACCATAGAGTGGAAGTAAAATTGACCCTTCTCCAGGAAAATAGCAATAACCAAATAAATTAAAGGTGGTAAGGATATAAAAACACCACCCAGCAAGTCCAAACTACTATCCATTCTTTGATCAAGCTTCCACAATATTGCAATAAACAAATGACCATATAAATTAAAGGTGGTAGAATGTAAATCAATAAGAGCACCACCCAACAAGTCCAATATACCAACCATTCTTTGACCAAGCTTCCAAGTAAATAACAATAACCAAATATAATAAAGGTGGTAAAAAAGTAATTTATAGAGAAGCCACCAAACAAGTCCCAGCTTCCAACATACCGAAATAAATAGCAATATCCTAAGAATAAAGGTGGTAATAATGTAAATCATTGTGAAAAATCACCCAGCAATTCCAAATACCAGCCAGGCGTGACCCTGTTCCAGAAAAATAACAATAGACAAATAAATTAAAGGTGGTAAGGATGTAAAAACACCACCCAAAAATTCCATACTACTATCCATTCTTTGACCAAGCTTCCACCAAATTGCAATAAACAAATGATCACATAAATTAAAGGTGGTAAGAATGTAAGACATTAAGAGCACCACCGAGCAAATCCGATCAACCAGCCATTCTTTGACCAATATTCCAGGTAAAAAGAAATAACAGAATATAGTAAAGGTGGTAAAGAAGCCACCAAGCAAGTCCCAACTTCCATCAACACCGAAATATAAATAGGAAAAAAGTGTAACCCAAAGAAGACCAATAGAAACACAAATCCCTCCAAAGCTAAAAACAGAAGGAAACCAAATAATTAGTATCTAAAAAAAGGAGAGTCAAGCCGATCACCTTTCAAGAGAGTGCAAAGATGCAGCATGGGGAAAGTGCCACAGCTAACCTCAGAACAATTCCTGACCAAACAAGCTAACCAATTAGCTGGAGAGTTACCTTCTATATAAATGAAAGACAAATGAAAAATGAAATTGTATATTTTGATATAATCACGAATTCTATTTAAATTAGCAAGCAAATCCCATCGAGGCATAGTGGTATTGTAAAACTCATAAATAAGCGTTTGAGAATCTGTCTCAAAAATGATTTTTGTAAATTTAAGCCTAGCCCCAACCTGTATTTCTAAGAGGAAGGCCCAACTTTTGACCTCCAAAGGAGAGGCAACACAAATCGGAGAGACAAAATAATACAAACACTGTCCAAAATGATTCCGTAAGATCCCACCCGCACCTGCCGCGTTGGAGATCCAACTGCTATCCAAATTAAATTTAACATAGTCCAAAGGTGGTGGTTGCCATATGAAGATGGCCATCCTTCCCACTTTGGACTGCATAATATCACCCTACAAAGAAAGGGAACGACAAAACCATTTGAAGTGAGCAAGTATATTAGAAACAGTAATATAAGGAGTAAACAAATTATTACCGTACTTAGCCCCATTTCTAGCCACCCAGATGAACCAAAGAAACACAAGAGGATACCTTCGCAGATTTTTATCCACAGACATATCAATTTTTCAAGTATTTAGATAATCCTCAATAGTAGAAGAGCAAGGCCATTTTATGTTGAAATGGTTACCCAACATATTCCAAATATGAGCAGCAAAAGGACACAAAAAAATAGGTTGGCAACCGTTTCAGAGTCCTTTTAAATAAATAATATTGGGACACCATTTTTAAACTTTTAAGTTTCAAAATATCATCCAACGACAGATAGAAGGAAGGATAAATTTGTTCCAGATTGCATGACTCCACCTCCAAGTGCTATATGGATAAATATTCGTATAAAACATTTTGGTGGGGGATAAAACAACTGTTGATTTCCATAAGGAATCCTTCTTAGTATTCTTTATGGGAAGTTTAACAATCTTAGCAACCTCATGAGGACCAAAAAGATCATTTAATTTATTGACATCCCAATTGCCTTGAAGCCAAAGATCTAAAAGAATTAAATCATGCAGGGTTCCCGATGGCGACACAAGATTGTCACCCAACCTTCATTGATCATGCCAAATTGAGATATTGCCCTCACCAACATCCCAAAAAATAAAATTACTAGCCAAAGTTCTCGCTTTAAGCATCGCTTTCCAAATTCTAGAGTCGCCCACCTTCCATTGAACAACAGTCGGATGATGATAAGAACAATATTTGTGAAAGAGGAAATTAGCCCATAAGGAATCATTGGAGCTAAATTTAAACCAAAGTTTGCACATATTAATATTTGAGATTTGATTAAGACATTTAAGCCCTAACTCCCCAGTAGAAATAGGCTTGCAAACTTTATGAAAAGAAGTCCAATGAATAACCACCCGACCAGAGAAACCGATTAAAAAGTCTCTCAAGAGAGAGTTGAGTGCTCTTCTTGAGATTAAGAATTTGCAAGACGTACAGAGGAATACTAAATAAAACACTTTTAAGCAAGGTGAGGCGACCACTATTAGAAAGAAAAATATTTCTCCAATCATCAGTTTTATTTTTAATCCTTTCAACCATATCGTCAAATTGTGTTTGCTTCCTATGCTTCCTCAAAAGGTTGACCCAAGATACTTGAGAGGAAGAGAGGCAGAATGAAAGCCAGTAAAAGAAATAGTCCAAGAAGCAACAGAGCTCTTAACATTCTCACCAAAGAAAAAAAATTACATTTTTCTTGGTTAAACCGTAACCCAGATGCTTGTTGAAATTCCTCAAGAAACCGCATTAACACTTTGATGGTAAATTTACTGGCATTTGAGAAGAGAATAACATCATCTACATAGGCAAGATGACTAACAAGAGCCGAGAATTTATGACAGAGTGAGTGTATGACTTGTTAAGCTGCAAATTATTGAAAATATGAGAGAAGTAATCAAAAACAATAATGAAAATGGTAGGCAATAAGGGATCCCCTTGCTTAATACCTCTCAGGGCAGAAAAAAAGTTGTAAGAATTGCCATTAACCATCACACTATAAGAATTATTCTGAAACCACGAGCATGCAAAATGTTAATGATAAAATCCCAACTAACAGTGTCAAAGGCCTTTTTAATGTCAAGCTTTAAAATCATATAACCGCCCCGACACTTTTTATCAAGATCTTCAATAAGCTCTTGAGCCAGTAAAATGTTATCAGTGATTTCCTGACCCTTAACAAAAGCAGGCTGATGAGGCAAGATGATCTTAGGTAACATAGGCTGCAGTCTAGAGAGCATCAATTTACTTAAAACTTTGGAAATGACAGAGGTGAGGGAAATAGGGAAAAAATTATCCCAACTGGACTTATCATTACCCTTAGGAATGAGCAAAATCATGGAGGAAGTGAAACACTTCCCGAGATCCTCCCCCCAAAAGAAACTTTAAACAGGAAGGGTGACTTCCTTTTTGATAAGATCCCAACAATAAACATAAAAGGAAGAGGTAAACCCATCTGGACCCGAAGCATTGTTGGCATTAATGTCCCTCAAAGCCGATAAAATTTCCTGCTCAGTGGGTTCTCACAAAGGGAAAAGGAGGAAACATATTCCCGTTCACATCAAAAAGAGTGGTATTAACTGGCAAAACCTGAGAGCTGGTCATAAGGATATCAGTGAAATAATCCACAACACTTTGACCAATATCCTTATCGTGGGTAGAAGGGGAACAAATTTTGAGGACAGTATTAATATTCTTCCTATGCTTAATGGAGGCATGAAAATATTTAGTATTACGATCCGCAGAGGAAAAGTTGATATCATTAGCTTTCTGTTGAAGAAAGCTTTCCTCCAAAGAAATAACTTCCAATCTTCAACATGTTGAGGAGAACAAATAACTTGCTCCTCGAGCTTATCAACATGAGCTTGAGCCTCCTTAACCTTCCTATGAACATTACCAAAAACATTTAAATTCTACTTACGTAAATTTGCAACGACCTTTTTGTGAAGTTGACACAGAATGAACCAAGGGTTACCAACACAATCAACTTTCCACTCCTGTTGAATAAGATGCAAAAAAGTCTCATGAGAGGTTCAGATGTTAAGAAATTTAAAATGATAGGTGGAAGGCTTAAAAGTGAAGGCAACCAATAATAAAATGGGATTATGATCAGAGGTAGCATGACTTATATGGCTAACTTTAGAAACATGAAAGTGATTAAGGAAATGTTGATTGCCAAAGAAACGATCAAGCCTCTGGGCAAGGGATCCCCGCCTCTAAGTGAAGGGAGGAGCTAGATCAAATAACCCAGCTTCATTAATCTTATCACAAAAATGATTGAAAAGTGTAGAGTTGTATCTCCCCCCTCCTCTTCTTTCATAAGGCTTCATAATCATATTCAAATCGCCCCCACCAACCAATTATCAGTAATAGAGTCCCCCACCATAGCAAGTTTCTACCACAAATAATATTTATCCTGGAGAAGAAAGCTAGCATAAACAAAAGTGACCCAAGCAGAATAGATATCATGCTTAAAATAGAGCAAGACAAATTGCTCGTTATCCTAAAAAATACCGAGGTCAATATCATGCTTTCAAAAAATCCAAATTTTGTTGTTTTTATTAGCAAAGAAACTATAGCTTTTAAAACTTCTACAAATACGCTCTTTATTAGTAGAGACAAGAGGCTCAAGAATAATAAAAATATAAATCTTATGAACCCTACATAAGGAAGGGTCCGCCACTCCCCTAATATTCGAACACATTATGTTAAACATTCTATCTCGCACACTCCCTTCTAGAATATCTAGAAGAGGTGCCGACCTACTCACCATCAGAGAGAGACTTTCCATCACAAATGATATTACCTTTATCAAGATGTATAAGCTCATTATTCCATTTACTTTTTTTCCTACTAGCCTTTTGAACCATCTATTCCTCATCTAACACATTCTTAGCAGCAGAAAGATCGACATGAAGTAAATTATTATTTTTTGTAATAAGAGCAGAGCCCATTTCCAATTTATCATTGCCCTCTTTTTCAAGAGAAGAAGAAGAAGTTAAGCTATGAGGAGTAATATTGGTAGGAGGGTCTAAAGGCATCCTAACCAAAGCAAGATGTTTAGGTGGCCCCTCTTCAGCATGAGCAAAATAGTATTAGTTTCAACCACTTTTTCAAAGCTATCAAGATTTTCAACAGGAACACTAGAATTGTTTTCTTTCTCATTCTCCATAGTTTCCACATTTACAACCTCAAAATTTGAGTTGTCCGAAACATAATTGCTAACATTAATCAGATCCACATTTTGGAGCATAACGGAAGAGGGATTAACCGCATTCTCAAAAGTTTCAAAAGGAAAAGTAGGGTGGTTATCAACTTCACTATGAACAACATTAATAAGAGGCATGGACACATTGAGAGTAACAGAAGATTGCTCGAGGGGATGTTGATTGTCCCTTATACCTTCATTTAGCTCTGTTGCCTCAGTAGACCTAACAAGATGCCCAACTATAGTGAAATGGGAAGACGAGTTCTTTTCTAAGTGTGGATGTAATTTATAGCAATGTGTAGGAATATGACCAAACATTTGACAATGTGAACAATAAGGAGAATGATTTTCTAAAACCATTTTTTGCCAGTACCCTTTAAATTCTTACCCGATCCAGATCTCATCACAAAAAGGTTGAGTAATATCCCGCTCAACCAATACACAAGCCTCAGAAGGTCAGTTTAACAAAAAAGTGGGTCCATCCATCTTTAAAGGTTTTCCATACGCCACAGCAAGAGAAAATAAAATCTCATGGTTGAACAAATGAAACTTTAATCCCGGGAAACACACCCAAACCGGGATCGTAGGGGGTTCCTCCTTAGGGTCAAAATCTTTTATCCACTTCAAGATCTTCATACAGACACCCACAATTTTAATGACCCTACTAGAAAACAACCTGGTATAGTCCTCATCATTAGCCAACTGAATAAGGATATGTCGCCCATCTAGCAAACCAATTTTCCAGAACCTAGTAAGTTTCAAATCATCAAAATCCCTACGAATCAACTCGAACTTAGGATGCCCAAATAAAAACTTCCCAACAAGAACATGTCTAGCAGAAGATGCAAGAATATTAGATTTTTCATAAAAAAAAAAACATAGCAACAAAGCCTCATGAAACCTTTGAGGAAAAAAATTGTTATAACAAACATAGCAAATTTTATCTTTTCTGTTGATTTTTATTTCGTGTTTTCCGAATAAAATTGGAATCACTACCCAGCAACAAAGCCTCATGAAACCTTGGAGGAAAAAAACCCTGTATCACTAACCTTAGTAGATTGGGCCCCTGAGAGAGCCTTCGCAAAGGTCCTATCCATCAAACACAAACAACAGATGCAGAAGAAACCCCACCGAGGTACATACAACATACCAAACAAAAAATGGAAACAAGAAAGAACACAGATCTAGAAAAGAGAAAGCAAACAAAAACCATATAACAAATGAAAGATAAGAACTGGAAAACATAAAACAAACCAAAATCCAGAATAATAATAAGAGAAAAGCAAAGAGAAAAACCAACGAAAAGCACCACAAAAAATGCCTCAGATCTGGAATAAGAAAATAACCGAAAACTTCCGAAACCAAGACGAAATCACCGAAAACTTCTAGATTTGTATCCAGGGAGGGCAAACGTGCGAGAAAACATTAAAGAAGAGGGAAACATGAAGTATCTCACCCAATCGAATCTGTCGGGGACGAAGCTCTAACAGGGAATCTCATTGTCGCCGCCCACATGTTTTTATATATATATATATATATATATATATATATAAATATNAAAATTGTAAAATTTTATAAACAGTTCTATCATGACATTTTTTGGGTAGTTTCTTGAATTTCTTTATAATGCTCACATCTTCTCATGATTAAATCTTTGCATTGTTTGTATAAATATGAATCATCCCAAAAGTAAGATTTTTCATCACGAATGAACTTCTTTTCTTATTGTTTTGTCAGTCTATATGGTAAAATATCACTAACAAAATCATTTACAATATCAACATACCACGGTATTTCCCATCCCTTAACAACAAAAAGTTGTTCTTCAGGAAAAGTTTCATTAATTTCTTTTTCCAAATCAAGTGTTTCTTCCTGATCTAGCCTAGATAGATAGTTCAAAATTTTATTATCAGTCCCTTTCCTATCGACTACTACAAAATCAAGTTCTTGCATCAGAAGTACCATCTAATTAATCTTGGTTTTGCATCCTTCTTTTGCAACAAATATTTCATAGCCGAGTGGTCAGTATGCACAACACATTTAACTCCTATTAGATATGATCTAAACTTACTAAAAGCATAAAAAATGGCTAATAACTCTTTTAGTAGTGGTGTAATTAATTTGAGCCTCATTAAGAGACTTACTAGCATAGCATATAACTTTAAAAATTTTATCATATCTTTATCCTAAAACAGCTCCAATTACATAATGACTTGCATCACACATTAGTTTAAAAGGTTTCTCCCAATCAGGTGAAACAATTATAAGGGTAGTGATCAATTTTTCTTTCAATGTTCCAAAAGCTTTAAGGCACTCTTGATTAAAATCAAATTTTGTATCTTTTTCCAGAAGTTGACATAAAAGCTTTGTAATTTTTCAAAAATTTTTAATTTATCGCCTGTAAAAACCATCATGTCCTAAAAAGCTCCTAACTCCTCTTACAGTAGTAGGTGAAGGTAGGTTAGATATAACCTATATTTTTGCAAGATCTACTTTCATGTTATTTTCTAAAATTTTATTCCCAAGTACAATTCCTCCTGCAACCATAAATTGACATTTTTCCTAGTTTAACACTAGATTTATCTTTTCACATCATTCTAGAACTTTCTTTAAATGATTTAAACATGTTTCAAATGAAGTTCCAAACACAGAAAAATTATCCATAAAAACTTCAATCCCTTTCTCAATTAAATCACTGAAAATTGATATCATACACCTTTAAAATGTTGCAAGTGTGTTACATAATCCAAAGGACATTCACTGAAAAGCAAAAGTTCCATAAGAACTAGTGAACATCGTTTTCTCTTGATCCTCGGGAGCAATAGGTATTTGATGATAACCGGTATATCCATCTAGAAAGCAAAAATATCTATGCCTAGCCAGTCTATCCAACTTCTGGTCCAAAAATGGTAAAGGAAAGTGATCCTTCCTGGAGGCCGAATTTAATTTTCTATACCCTATGCAGATTTGTCGTCAGTGACTTGTCTTGCTGGTATTAATTCATTATTCTCATTTGTCACAATAGTCACACCTCCTTTCTTAGGAACACAGTGAATTGGACTCACCCAAGCACTATCTAAATAGGATATATTATTCCAGCATCTAACCATTTAAAATATCTTTCTTAATAACTTCTATCATCATAGGGTTCAATCTTCTTTGAGGATTAGCTCTTGGTTCATGATGATCTTCTAATAAAATTCTATTCAAACAAATTGAAGGACTGTTTCCTTTAATATCAGCTAATGTCCATCCAAAGGCTTTCTTATATCTTCTCAAAGTTTCCAATAAATTTTGTTCTTGCATATCTGTTAATTCTGAGGATGCAATAATAGGTAATGTGAATAAATCTCCTAAAAATGGATAATTAAATATGTAGGAAGTGTTTTTATTTCTAGTTCAGGGGCTTTCTCAATAGATGAAATCAAATTCTTATTTTTTTCTGTAGGATCTAGCAATTCAAATTGTTCCTAAACATAATCCAGGTCTTCATTACTCACTTCCATAGATTCATCTTGAATTTTATCCTCATCTTCATATTCATAATATTTTTTTTTCAAATTTATTGTCAAATGTCTTCGTGAAATATTTATGGCTTAGTTATTCATTAATATCTATTCTAAGGCATTTAATATCTCGCACTTTTGTAGGGCAACTCATTGATTTTGCAATATTAAATGTAACCTCATGATCACTAACTCTCATAGTTAGTTCTCCTTTCTGCACATCTATCAAAGCTCTTCCAGTGGCAGAAATGTTCTTCCTAAAATAATAGAAATTTCTTTATCTTCCTCCATATCTAATATAATAAAATCAACGAAAAAGATAAATTTATCAACCTTTACCAAACATGTTCTATAACTCTTTTAGGGTAGGGAATAGAACGATCAACTAACTAAAGAGTTACAATTATAGGTGAAATGTTTCCTAAACCCAACCTTCTGAAAATTGATAGAGACATAAAATTAATACTAGCTCCTAAATCACATAAATATTTTCCAAAAAATCTTTCGCCAATAGCACAAGAAATAGTAAAACTAACAGGATCTTTAAGTTTTTAGGAAGCTTTTTCTGAATTATAGCGCTACACTCCTCACTAACTGCATTAGTTTCATTGTCTACAAACTTCTTTTTTTTATTAAGTATATCCTTAATAAACTTCACATAACTTGGCATTTTTTCTAAATCTTCAACAAATGGAATGTTTATAGTTAATTTCCTCAATATCTCTAAAATTTTTAAAATTGGTTATCTTGGTTTTTTTTCTTAAATCTTTGAGGAAATGGAGGTGGTGGCCTTTCTACAGTGATTTTCATTGGTTTAATAGGACATTTTGACTCAAAATAAAAATCTTCACCATATTTTTCATTTCTCACCTCTCTTTCTCAACTTCAACTTCCACTTCTTTTTGAACATTAGTTTCCAATTATTTTCCGCATCTTAGTTGAATAGCCTTAATTTGCTCCTTGTTTTGATCTTTAGGATTTACTTCAATATTACTAGGCAATGTTCCTTGAGGTCTATTGCTAAGTGCAATAGCAATACATCCTATATGATTTTCCATGTTTCTAATTGCAGCTCCTTGATTTCATAATTTACTTCCCATATTCCATATTTATTCTTCCTTTGACAATTCTTCTCCTTACTCTAAAAATTACTATTAAAATTTAGGGGGTAATAAGGTTTATAAGTTGGATTTCCTTGATCGTTGGAGTTTCCCAATGGGTTCACAACATTGTTTCCCCATTGCGGATTTATAGCATTGGAGTTATTATTACTCCAAATTAAATTTGGATGATTTCTCCAACCAAGATTATAATAATTTGCATAAGGATTGTTAGAATGATTATTTATTGCATTTAAAGTGTCATAAGAAGATTAAGATTCTATAATTTGTCTCAATGAGTTTTCCTCAAGCACAGGTGGTGTGAGAATAATTCATTCTATATTGATATATCTTCTTTGATATAACAACTATTTAGGCAACCAACATGGATATTGCATCAGAATCATGAATACTAGCTACTCTTTTTGGATTTACCATTTCAAAGGGCCATTGAAAATTATTAGTAGCCATCTCTTCAATTAAAGAATATGTTTCATCAAATGGTTTTGACATTAATGATCCATCAGCAACAGCGTCAATTATTAATTTAAGAGATCCAACCAATCTATTATAAAATGTTTGAATTATTAACCAATCTGGCAACACATGGTGTGGACACTTCCTAAGAAGATATTTAAATCTTTCCCAAGCTTCATAAATTGATTCCTCTTCAAACTGACAAAAAAATGTAATATCATTTCTAAGCTTAGCACCTTTTTAGGGTGGAAAATATTTAGATAAAAATTTTTGTGATAAGTCTCTCTAAGTTCTGATAGATCCAGGTGCTAACGCGTTTAACCACATCTTAGCTTTATCCCTTAGTGAAAAAGAAAAAAGTCTAAGTCTAACGACATCATTCGACACTCCATCTTATTTAAATGTAGCACATAATTCTAGAAAACTAGCAAGGTTTAAGTTAGGATCTTCAATTAGTGTTCCCCCAAACTGATTGTTTTGTACAATTTGGATAATAACATGTTTAAGCTCAAATGAATTGACAGCAACAACAGGGTTTTGTATATTCATATGAATTTCATTTGTTGTAGGATTAGCATAATCTCTTAAAGGTCTCTGATGATATTCATTCCCAGAATTACTTGAGTTGTAAGCCATTCCACTAGAATTATCTATCTCTTTTTGTTGCTTTCAAAATTTTCTAGTTATTCTTTCTAACTTGAAATCGTAAGGTAGTATGAGTTCTACAACAGAGTGAGAATCACATTTAATTCCATGGAGGGGTATTTCGTTCATGGAATTAAGTGCAAATAAATAGGGAAATATACATTGTTGGGCGTAAAATTGGAGATTTTAGGTGACAGACTAAAATCCCCAATTTGGTCTTAGTGTTTAAGAACTAAAGCGAGCGTTAGCCTTCAGGGGAAGGGAAGTGGGAGCTCTGGAGTGAGAGTCAGTATCCTCCCAGCCTAACCACGGATTTAGGGACTAAACCTAAGATTAGCCCATGATTCTCTATAACACTGAATAAAGGTAGAGAATTAAAATTGCTCCTATTTGACATTCTCATCTCATTTTACCAAAAACGCATTGCAGTGAGAAATATACTTTTTCATATTAGATAACTTCATCACATAAACATAGTTTGGTAGTTACTGTTTAAATTTTTCATTTCAGCTTTGCTAGTAGTTAATAATTTAGTTCTGATAGTAGATAAAATATTCAAAATTAATGACAGTAATTTTATTTTATTGCTATGAATTATTTAGTTAGTTTATCACTTCAAATTTAAACTTACCTCATGGGATTGATATTTAGGGATTAAATGGAAAGTCTTGTATTACTTGATAACGATGCATATACTTGCATAGAATCCCTACATAAATTGCTTAAATTTCTTATTCATAAAATAACGCATCAAGTTTTTGGCACTGTTGAAAAGCGGAGTAACTTTTATATATTTTGCAGAACTATATCATCCGGATCACTTATCTCACAATTATTCTCATGCAAATCCTTAGAAGTTCTCTTTAAGCACTTTCCCTCTTTACAAGCACTCTTAATTCTCTCTTGGAAGTGTAATGAAGAAGAAATCTCTTACTTTCCCTCTCCTCTTACAACCCTAAAAAAAAATCTCGAAGTCCTTCCCTCTCCCTCTCTTACTTGCCTCTCTCTTCTCTCTCACGCCACCACCGAACCTCTCCTTATGCCCTAGACTTCCTTCTCTTTTATTAGAGGATGCCTCCCTCCAAAAAGAATTCAAAATTTCCTCCAAAATTCTATCCAAAAGTCAACCCTTTTGAATTCCAAAAGACATGTCCATTGATTCAAGAGCATATTCCTTCATTAAAGAACCTTTCAAAGTATCTAGAAGCATTGAATCACTCCATGGGATGTTTGGAACATTTGGACCCTTCAAAATTTGCACAAAATTTGTCCTGAATCGCCTTAATTCATCAAGTGTCGTCTCTGGCGCTTCAGGCGCCAAATTACTTAAGTCTCCGTTATTTTTGGGCTCTCGCACTGCTGATTCTGGCGCTTCAGGCATCAATTCTTTGTATAATGGTGCTTCAGGATCTAACCTGGTGCTTCAGGTGCCAACTCTCTGTAAAGTGGCGTTTCAGGAGCTAGAATCACAAAATTCGTCATTTTGGCTCCAAATTTCATCATTTTTGCTACGTTTGCTCCAAATGCCTAAAATTGATATATCTGCAACAAAAACATGAAATCACCCTTCTTTAAATTGCAATATCACTAAAAATAAGTATACTTAAAATAACACATTATTTTGGTGTATCATGGATCCTTCATGTGCTGGTCTTAGCCAAACCCTAACCCAAGGGTAATGGTTAAGAGGACCATCCAAATGAATTTCCAACAGAGAAAGGGGTCAACTAAGCATATTTGGCTAAGGAATTAGGTTGTGAGTTTAGGTGCATGTGTGTGTGTGTTGGACTGACCAAGACCACAACACCCAGGGCTAACCCTAAGGCCAAACAGTTTTATGGGGATCCCTCTCAAGCTCCTTCATATTGGTCACACCTACTAAGTGCTAGAGGTTAGAAACAACATGTGGAACTTCAAGATGAGCAAAAAAGAGTTTAAAGATTCTACTAGTGAGGGTTCCATCACTAGTCCTCTAGGAATAGTCAACAGGAATGACCTATGGCTAGATCCTAGGCTCCTAAAGAAGAAACTTGACCTCAACCAAAAGTGAGGTCAACACACTAAAATTTCTAAAGGGAAGGAGCATATACTCAAATTGATCCTTGGCCCTACCTAAGGCCTTCCCAACCTTAATTAACTCTAAAATTGGCATGGAGCACACTAACTCGATTCTGAAATAATGAAAACACCAAGGTTCACTAAAGCTTAATTGGGCCCAAGTCAAATGGAGTCAATTACTATGCAATTAAACCCATCACAACAAAATATATATTGGCTCAAGATGGTCAAGTTCCAAGACCAATTAGGATTCAAATTTGCATTAGAGAGGTGGCCTTAATAAGTAACATATTTATTCAATTGATTAGCATAATTAAAAAGGCCCACTAAACCTAATTAGACTAAACATGAAGACTTTCGGGCTAAGCCTAATCCTAAATATCCAAGTGACCATGAGGAAGCCCATTGCCCATTCTCCATAACCCATCTCATGGTCCATTCCACATTGGTCAACCATGACTCACCAAGACATAAACTCAACTCACCATGACTCATCATGACACTACAACCTAAGTAAAATTTAATTAAAATAGAATTAAGCATGGGAGAAGCACAAAGGACAAACCATGCACTCTTCACCATGGGGGGAGACACTTGGCACCCAAGTCAAACCCAACCATGTTCAAATCTCGAGGAGCCAAATTCAAGTTAAAGTGGGTCAAACTAGACCAGCACTAGTCCAAGCCACCTGACCCAACCCGCACTTACACATTGTTTTAATCTCCTTAATTATGCCAGAAAATATGTCTCAATTTATATCTAGTGGCTAGTGTGAACACTTGTAATGATTTATGAAATATATAATAGAGTGCATGGTTTGTCCTTTGTGCTATAGGATTTTCTCTTGCAAATGTATAATAGATACCTCTATCTTGTCTTTTAGTGAACACTAGTAATATAGGATTTTCCTTAAAAACCCTGGTATCTTTCCCACGAGGAATGTGGTAACTCTTAAAATTAACTTACAGAAATTCTACGTAAATTGTAAATAAAAAGATAAAAGATTTGAAATGATATGCTTACCAAAAATTACTACTAAAAGAGCTTAAAAAGAGAGTAACAACTAAATGTAACTACTTAACAAAATATAACAAAAAGTTTGGATATTATGGAAAAACCTTTCCTCTTGCAAAGAGATTTTAATCTATGTAAAATTCAAATGATTTAAGACAAGATAGAGGTATTGTGACAAATAGAAGCATACCTTATTTTTTACCCCCTCCTGGTGCTTGCAAAGAACATTAGCTAACTTAAGGTTGATTCCTTAACATCTCAACTCCACATTAGTGCTATCTAGTCTCTCACCTCAAGATGCCTCTAGTCTATGCCATCATAATGACTGAATCCCAGTGTTAGGGTAATAGACCTTATGCTAAACAGATAAGAATCTAGCTTGTCACTCTAGATCTAACCAATTCTAAGCCCATCAAACCTTATCTCCCTATTTATTTCCTCTCCCTTTTAGGTGATCGCAATGGCTCTGCTTAAAATGAAGTGTGGTATCCAGTAGTTGGGTGAAATCATAGCCCTCCCAGGTAATTATGTTTCTTAATAGATTTTAAACTCACAAGTGGCTAGCTTGCAAAGTAAGTGAAGATTCGGTGAAGATACCATCACGATTTTTAAGAGTAAAAAGAAATCCTTAAATCATTCTTATCCCAAAAGATTAAGTCCCATATGCAAAAAAAATAAAGAAAGGGAACTACTCAAAATTCATGGAGATTAAACAAAAACAAAACATTTGCATTGAAATTCAAGTCTTACAATAAAAACTCAACACAAATACAAAGTACCTTATGTCTTCTCCCCAAGAAAACTTCTGGAGTTTTGTCTAAGCAATCTCCAAACTTCTTCACACTAAAATACACTCACACTTAGACTAGAACACAAAATATGAAAAACATAACTCACTATTTCTGCCAAATTGAAGTTTTAAGGCTCCAAATGGTCTCTAAATTCAGTCAAATCCTTCTCATTAAATAGAAAATAGAAAATAAATAAGGGATGTTTCAAACACCCCTCCAAAATTCGGCCAAATTCGATGTATATTTTAGAAAGGTAGTTATTGGCGTTATAACGCCAGTCTGGGGCGTTATAGCGCCCTTCTCGCTCGATAGTGGTGCTATGGTGCCAAGGGGTGGCGCTATAGCACCACACAAAAATCATCATTTTGGTTCTATTTTTTCTACATTTTATATAAATGTTAATTCCATGTACCTAAAATAAAAAATATGCAAAATTCCTTCTTTTAAAGTGCAATATCATAAAAAATATACATAAAAGGCTTATAAAACATGCACTAAAAACAGGTTATTTTGAGGTGGATCAATTCCCCCAAGTAACTCCTTATACTATATATAAAATTTATAACATGTGGTAGCAAATTTAACTTAAAGAATTCTATAATTTCTGCTTTATAAAATGCTATAGTAAAACTTTCAGAAAAAAAAATTTAACAACTCAAGTTAAAAACTTAATTACAAGAACATTTAGCAGTCAAGTTTAAAAATTATGATTTTCTATCTATTTTAAAAATAATTGCAATTGGTCGTACTTAAGATACTTAGAAAAAATACTGGAAAAAGAATTGCATGATAACTTTATTAGTAAAGGTACTAATACTTCTAAGTCTAAGTTAGAAATATAACTAAGTTTCTTTCCTTAAGACGATTCAAATAGAGCTAATTTTTTATTAGGCATCTCCTCAAGCTTCTCCTCAAATCTATTTTTCTTTTTGCTTTTCTTTTTCTTTTTCTTTTAGGATCATTTTCAATCCTTTCTTTTTCTCTTTTTTCATATGTCATGTGAGGATTACTATATCTGGATAGCTTTTAATGATTTTGAACTCCATTATCCTCCTCTTAAAGTTCAAAACATCTCACATTTCTTTACTTTAACAAATGTGTATTAGTTTTAAGATTTTTTATAAAGTCTCAATTTTTTCTTTCCAAGCATAAATTTAAGATCCTTAATATTTCCAAAAATACAGTATTCTTTACTTTAAATAGCAAAAGCATAACTCCAAACCCCTCATACTAAACATTTTAATTCTAGAATTAACCTTTATTATTAAAAACTTTTACTTTGGTTTTCTACAACTTTCATAAAATCAAAAACACAGTTTTCTAAGGTTAACTCTTCATACCACATGTTATGTTAAAAATAATTTTGAGAAATATTATTCGTAAGGACAAAATAAAGTTTAGTTTAAAAAGAATTTTCTCCCCTCCCCCAAACTTAAATTTTTAAACTAATTTAAAGCAGGAAAGTTCATGAAGGAAGAGAAAATTCTTTTAAAATTTAAAAATAAGGAAACTAATGCAGGTACAAGTGGGAAAGATAAGTATTGAGTTGTGATAAATATAAGATTAACATGCATAACAATAAAAACATAAAAGAAACACTACTTTAGCATTTAAATTGGAGTATAAAATAAACAATAGAGCTAATAGTTTAACAGAAACAAAAAAACTTAAAAGAAATCAGATACAAGCACATTACAACTTAAGTACTACAAATCACTAACATAACAGAGTCCAAATTTTCAAACACAACAAAGAAAAAGAAAGAAAATAACATACTACACATCAATCTTCATCATCTCCAACATCATCATCATCATCACCCAGATCTATGTCCTGATCCATCTCAGAAGGTAGATATCGTGTAAAAGTAGGGTAAGCAGGAAACTCCATGGAATGATCACCGCCCATGTATCTCCTTATAGCCTCATTATAAGCAAAATCATACTCAACCTTCCTCATCATAATCACTATGATACAAATGAGATTGAATCCCTTTCAATTGATTATGTAGATTTATGATATCTCCTTATTGAATCATCATTTGTACCATAAGAGAATGCAGAGAAACAGACTCATAAGCAGATGGTCTAGGAGCAGGAGCAGGAGCAGAATTAAAAGCTGAAGGTATGTTAACTCCAGTCATATGTCTACTCCCAAAATGTCTCTCATATTTTTCCAAAATCTTTTTTTCCAATGGGTTTATTAGATGCTAAAGTTTCTTTCCAAGTCTCATACTTCACTCTAGAATCAACACACAAAGTAGGAAGGGTAGCCCAGACCTCCTGTAGTTCCTCCTCTCGAGGAAACAAGCATGTTGGTAAAAATCAGGGAGCTAATGTCAATAATTTTCTTCATCTGAATACAATAGTTTATAGTAGCTCTCCCATTGATTACCTCACTAAAATGGTTGGTAGGAAGTAATTTACTAGAGATAAAATAGTGTGAGGCTCAAGAATGAACATTAAGTTTTGAAAAAGCAAAGTTTACTCGTCGCCCATTCTTAATTTTCCAAACTCCATTTCCATCAGTCAAAAATCCCACAATCTCATCTAATTCGACATCAGTAGGATGGAACTCAGAAAAGAAGCAAGTAGGAACACTGTGCAGTTGGTATGTGTGGTTAATCCAAACAGAACAAATATCCACATATTGCCCATGCATAAAAATCAAGTCATCATATTCATCAGGCAAGTTGACATAGAACTCTCAAAAAACTAAAATCATAGATACGATAGTGAAATAAAAAAAAATGTTCTCATTGTCACTCGATAATCAAGTACTCAATAGTACCACCAGGAAGTTGATACAGCTAAAATAAATACCATTTATGTAAATATTTTTACCTATTTTTGAGGATATTGCACTTTAATGGAAGACATTTGTATGTTTTTCTTTCAGGTACAATTCAATGGATGAAATACGGTGAAAGAAGTGAAAAAAGATCAAATTTGGAGTAAAAATGAAGAAAGTGTGAAAATGAACTGTGGTACCTAAGTGCTCAGGACTGATGCTTAAGCGCCAAGTGATAGAGAATGTCATGCCTAAGCACGGAAAACCTCATGCTTACGCACTAGAGATAGTTATGATTATAATTCAAGAAATTTTGGATGAATTTTAAAGAGGTGTTTGAAGCAACTCTTGGTGAAAACATGGATTACAGTTAATAGGCATGAAAATACATTGAAATGACTCTTGAAAAGAGGTAACTCTTGAAAGATTCATTGAATGTGGACACATTTTGAAAAGACACCAAAGCACCTTTTAGAAAACTATATAAAGTGAAGAGGAGAAAAAAGGGAGGAGGAGAAAAAAAGAGGCGATTTTATATAAATAGAGAGATAAGAAGTCATAAGACACTTTTAGATAGTAGAAAGTAAGGAGTTTTAGGATTTTATTTGGGCTTCTTCTCACTTTTCTCATTCCTAATGAAGGAGAAACTGGTTAGATAGTTCTAAGTAAGAATCCAATGTGTGTGTGTGTGTGTGTGTGTTTGTAGTGAGAGAGAAATTTTAACTTACCAGAGGGGCGACCCGATCTAGGAAGGATTGTAAGAGAAAGGAAGATATTTAAAGGAGCTTCAAGAGTTTGGTGGAGAAGAATTTTAGATAAGTTTTTATCTTTGTGCTTATATTTGGTTTTAATTTAAACTTCTTGTATTTTCGCATGATTTCTCCTTTTAAATATAATTATTGTTGTATTTTGTCCATGAATTCGGAGTAGTTTTCTTTATCTTTTTTATTAATTTTGATATGTAATTAAGCTTTAGATGGAAGTTGTGTGAATTATTGATCTAAAATGCTGGAATAAGTTGTGATGATTTATCCTTGTACTTCATTTACTTTTTAATTTAGCCAATTGAGATGTTAAAATTTGTTGTGAGAACATGTAAGATCCGTGATGGTATTATCTTAGTCAACTAATGGTAGAATCACATGAGATTGTATGGATGAGAATATAATTCATATGATTGAGTGCAAATAAATAGGGAAATAAACTTTGAAGAGTGTAGAGTTAGGGGACTTTAGAGTGACAGACTAAATCTCCCAATTTGGTCTATTGTTTTAGGTCTTGATATAAGAAGTCAGCCCTCAGGTGGAGGGAGAAGAGGAAACTCTAGAGTGAGAGATAGTATCTTCCCTATCTAGCCTGTCTTCAGGACTATTCAAACTTTAGATTAACCAATGTTCTTTATAGCATCTCTAATAAGGGTAAAGAATAATATTGCTCCTATTTGGAACAACACAATTTAAATACTTTCACAACAGAATTTCTATACTTGTTACTAATTCATGATAAGGAAAAAGATATTTTATTTTTATTGCTTTCATCTTACAAAAATCAAGTTAAATTTAGTTAGTTGTTTACTTTATTTTTAATTATCAAAATTATCAAAAAGAATCAAACTTTCATTCCTATTATAATATCTAATGTTTGAGTAGGACTCTTTTTAAAAATATAGTTTGTTATCTAACTTATTCTTAAGAGTTTTTAGTTCTCCCTATGGGTTCAATATTTCGGGGCTTAATCAAAAAGTCCTATATTACTTGATAACGATATGTATCATTGTGTAATATCTCAATATTTAAATATAAAAGTTGTACTCTTACTTGCCTCAGACCCAAGTTCTTAGCACCATTGTAAAGAAAGAAATATAAATAAAGTGAATTGAGAATTTAACCGCACATACATCATAGTATTATCGTACCAGATAGGGATCAAGTTCTTAGCTTTTATTGTCTGGGAACTTACATCTAGTTCTTAGCACTTGAGTCAGAAGCTAAAGTATAGATACAAGAAAAGGGGATCAGATGCAGAAAACTACGTCTTGCAATCAACTTCTTTGATAGCAGATCAACATAACTGTTCCGTGCCCTTGCACTAGGAAATTTATCAGAATCAAAAGTTGTCTTTTACATGCCTCTCTTCATTTTAGGAGCCATGTGTAATCTAAAAATTTTTGAGATAAATTCCAAAAATCACTAACTCAACTTTAATGAGGCTTCTCAAAACTCAATTCAAACATAAATAATCATTCAATCATGAATTTCAAACTATTTTCATCAAATCTTCTAATTTTTGGCCTAATCCACAATGTGGGTGAAATCCATTGTCAAATCAAACTATGTCAAAGCTAGGGTGAAGATTTTACCTAAAGATGAAGAAATCCCAAGTTTGGAAGTCTCCCAGCTTTTAGATTTTCAATATCAATTGCTTCATATAGGTATATTTTACTACAATAAATGGTCCTGACCACCTAGATTTAAGTTTTTCTGGAAATAATTTCAATCTCGAATTATAAAGCAATACTTCTTACCCAGGCTTAAAATGCTTTCTTAAAATCTTCTGATCATGCCTAATTTTTGTTTTCTCTTTATACATTTTGGCATTCTCATAAGCTTCATTTTTCAATTCATCAAGCTCACTTAATTGTATTAATCGCTTATCCTCAGTATCCTTTAAATTATAATTAAACTCCGTAATTGCTCAGTACACTTTATGTTTCAATTAAACTAGCAAGTGACATGCTTTTCCGTATATGAGCCTATATGGAGTCATTCCTATAAGTGTTTTATAAGCAGTCTTATAGGCCCATAAAGCATTATCAAGTTTAGCATACCAAACTGTCCTTTGGGATTTATCATTTTTTCTAATATTCTATTAATTTCATGATTGGATACTTCTACTAAACCACTAGTCTGAGGATGATAAGCAGTGGCAATTTGATATTTAATCCCAAATTTTTGAGTTAATTTTTCTATCCTTCTATTTCTGAAAATGACTTCCTTCATATGTAAAGATAACTCGTGGCATTCCAAATATTTTGAAATATTCTTTCTTAAAAAATTTGCTACAGTTTTAACATCACGGTAAGGTAAGGCAACTGCTTCAATCCACTTAGAAACATAATCCACATCTATTAAAACATAATTTTTTTTTTCAAAAGATGGTACAAATGGTCCCATGAAATCTAATCCCAAAACATAAAATATTTCAACCTCAAGAGTAAAATTTAGGGGCATTTCATCACTTCTAGAAATATTGCCTACTCTCTGACAACGATCACATATTTTTATATAATTGTTAACATCCCTACATAAAGTAGGCCAATAAAATCTAGATTATAAAATCTTATATGCAGTTTTATCCACTCCAAAATATCCCCCAAAATCTGATTTATGACATTTTTGAATAATTTCTTGAGTTTCTTCGAATGGTACACATCTTTGAATAATTAAGTCCTAACATTGTTTATATAAATAAGGGTCATCCCATAAATAAGATTTTGAATCATAAATGAACTTCTTAATTTGATGGCTATCTAATTCATAGGGTAAAATATTACTAACCAAGCAGTTCCATATATCAGCATACCACAAAATTTGTATTCATTAATCTTGTATAAATTGTTCATCAAGAAAATTCTCATCAATTTCTTCATTTAAATCTCTTTCAGTCTCTGCTTCTTGTTCTTTTTATAAAATGACTTCATCATTTTGATCCAATATGACTTCACATCTATTTTGAAATGATTAACAATCATGTCATCATTAATATCCACTCTATAATATTTTCCATCAAGATACGTCATTTTTTTAAGCACATTAAATGTAACTTCCTGTTCATTTACTCTCATTGTTAATTCTCCTTTTTGCACATCTATCATTGCTCATCAGGTAGTAAGGAAAGGTATCCCTAAAATGATAGGAATTTCTTTATATTCTTCAATATCTAATACAATAAAATCAATAGGAAAGATAAATTTATCCACTTTAACCCGTACATCTTCTATAACCCCTATAAGATAAGTGATAGATCGATCTACTAACTATAAGGTTGTAGTAGTGGAAGAAATATCTCCTAAACCCAACCTTTTAAGTATAGATAGAGGCATAAGGTTGATGCTCGCTCCTAAATCACATAAAGCTTTTTCACAAATTTTTTCTCCAATTGCACATGTTATGGTAAAGCTACCAGGCTCTTTGAGTTTTTGTGGAAGCTTTTTATGAATTATTGCACTATATTCTTCACTAACTGCAACAGTCTCATGATCTACAAATTTCTCTTTTTATTTAAAACTTCTTTCATAAATTTGGCAAAACTTGGCATCTGTTCCAAAGCCTCAGCAAAAAGGATATTAATTTTAAGCTTCTTGAATATTTTTAACAATTTTAAAAAATGTTGATCAAATTTTTGTTGTTTAAGTCTTTGAGGAAAATGTGGTGGGGGTCTTTCTAAATTAATCTTAGTTGGAGAGTTAGGTGTTTCTGCTTCCTTAGGAATAATCTCTTTAGGTATTTCAATTTCTTCAACTTCTCTCTTAACTTCAATTTCATTATGAACTCCAACATTTAATGCCTTTCCAATCCTTAGTTGGACCACTTTAAATTGCTCTTGTTCTTTAATTTTTTATTTAGGATTGATCTCTACATTATTAAGAAGTGTTCCCTGAGGCCTACTGCTAAGTAGGTTAGCAATTTGTCCCAGTTGATTCTCCATATTTCTAATAACAGTACTTTAACTTTGTAAATGATTACTCATTCGCAACACCAATTCTTCCATATACAACTTCTTCTCCTTAGCTTGTTGATTAAATCCTGGAGGATAAGTAGATCTAAAGTTAGCACCACTCTGGTTGTTCCAATTTCTCAATGGATTGACTTGAGCATTACCCCATTGTTGACTTCCACCACTAGGATTGTTGTTCCAGTTGAAGTTTTACCAACCTGGGTTGTAATAATTTAAATATAGGTTATTGGGTATGTTGATAATATTTATACTTTTCATTGAAGTATGAGAATCAATCATTTGCCCTAATGAGTTTTTTTCAACCATTTGGGGTGTTAGAGAAAAATTCATTCCAATTTGGTCTATCTTCTTAGATAATGCAGCAACTTGACATGCAATCATTGAAATAGCATCATTATTATGAATATTGGCAACTTTCTTAGGATTTTCCCTATCAATTAAAATTATATATAGTCATTTTGTTGAATTAATGAATAAGCTTCATCAAAGGGTTTAGAAATTAATGAACCTCTAGTAGCAACGTCTATAATAGATCCTACTAACCCATTATAAAAAGTTTGAATGATCAACCAGTCTGGTAAAACATGATATGGACACTTTCTAAGGATTTCCTTGAATCTTTATCAAGCTTCATATATAGACTCTCCTTCAAATTGAGTAAAACAAGTAATATCATTTTTAATCTTTCTAGTTTTTTAAGGAAGAAAATTTTTAGCCAAAAAATTTTGAGCTAAATCTTCCCAGGTTCTAATAAATCTAGGTGCTAACAAATCTAGCCACATCTTAGTTTTACCCTTTAATGAAAAAGGAAAAAGTCTAAGTCTGAAGACATCATTTGATACACCAACGTATTTAAATGTAGCACACAGTTCTAAAAAACTAGCAAAATGTAAATTGGGATTCTCATATGGTGTTCCTCCAAACTGATTATTTTGTACCATTTGTATAATCAAAGGTTTAAGTTCAAATGAGTTAGCCTCTACAACAGCAGTTTGAATACTTAAATTACAGGTTTTTGTAAATTATAATGTTCATTTTCAGCAGTTTGAATTTCAATATTGTTTGGCAATTTGTTTGTCATTTCTTGAGAATTATGAAGTCTTCCTTATTTTCAAATTTTTCTAATAGTTCGTTCCAATTCAGAATCGTAAGGCACTAAATTTTCAGATCCAAAACTATGCATAAACAATGTAAAAATTACAGAAAATAAAATAACACACCAAAAAGAAAATATTTTTTTTGAATTTTTAAATTTTTTTTTGTATTTTTAGTTTTTCAAAATTTTTTCAAAATTTTTAATTTTCAAAACTAAAATTCAAATAAAATTGTAAGTTAAAAAAATTCCGTCGCACTCCCCGACAACGGTGCAAAAAACTTGACCCAACTCGCTCTTACGCAGATTTTTAATCTCCTTAATTATGTCGGAAAACATGTCTCAATTTATATCTAGTGCTAGTGTAAACACATGCGATGATTTATGAAATATATAATAGATTTTCATACTAGGGGTACTGCACAAGTATACATATCATTTCAAGTAACATAGGATTTTCATTAAGAACCCGAGTATCGATCCCACGAGAAATGTGATAACACTTAAAATCAACATATAGAAATTATACTTAAATTAGAAATTAAAAATATTAAAGATTTGAAATGATATGCTTACCAAAAATTACTACTAAAAGAGCTTAAAAAGATAGTAACAACTAAATGTAAAAACTTAACAAAATATAACAACAAGTTTGGATATTATGGAAAAACATTTCCTCTTGCAAAGAGATTTTAATCTATGTAGATTTCAAATGATTTAAGACAAAATTGAGGTAATATGACATATAAAAGCATACCTTATTCTTTACCCCCTCTTAGTACTTGCAAAGAACGTTAACTAACTTAAGGTCGATTCATTAACATCTCGATTCCAAATCAGTGTTATCTAGTCTCCCACCTCTAGATGCCCCTAGCCTATGCCATCGTAATGACCGAATCACAACGTCAGATTGCTAAACCTGAACCCAAACTGATAAGAATCTAGCCTGCCACTCTAGATCTAACCAATTCTAGGCCCATCAGACCTCCCTATTTATTCGCACTCCCCCTTAGGTGATCGCAATGGTTCTGTCTAGTTGGGTGAAATCATAGCCCTCCCAGGTCATTATGTTTCTCAATGGATTTTAACTTCACAAGTGGCCAGTTTGCAAAGTAAATGAAGATTCAGTGAAGATACCAACACAGTTTTTAAGAGTAAAAATAAATATTTAAATCATTATCATCCCACAAGATTAAGTCCTATATACAATAAGAAAGAAAGGGAACTACTCAGAACTCATGGAGATTAAACCAAAACAAAACATTTACATTGAAATCCAAGTTTTTCAACAAAAATTCAAACACAAATACAAAGTACCTTATGTCTTCTCCCTAGACAAACTTCTGGAGTTTCCTCTAAGCAATCTCCACACTTCTTCACACTAAAACACACTCACACTTACACTAGAACACAAAATATGAAAAACCTAACTCACTATTGCCTCCCAATTGAAGCTTTGAGGCTCCAAAAAGTCTCTAAATTTGACCAAATTCTTCTCATTAAATAAAAATAGAAAATAACCAATGGTTGCATAAAACACCCCTCCAAAATTCAGCCAAATTCGATGTATCTTCTATAAAGGTGGTTATTGACACTATAGCGTCGATCTGGGGCACTATAGCGCCACACAAAAATTATCATTTTGGCTCCATCTTTTCCTCATTTTCTCTAAATGTCCATTCCATGTAACTGAAACCAAAAACATGCAAATAACCTTCCTTTAAAGTGTAATATCATAAAAAATGTACATAAAAGGCTTATAAAACATGCACTAAAAATATGTTATTTTGAGCTGGATCATCACCCCACCAAAAGCTCCTACAATCACTTCAATCTCTCCTCCATGCCACCCTCACCTCCATTGGTTCCACCATGTTCAAGACATCAAAGGTAGAGAATGCTTCTGTACTTTGTCAAAAAAGTCACTGTAATTTTTCTACACATCCTCTATGTAACCATCAGAACTCCCTCAGGCAGGTCATGGCCTCCCCATAGCTTCCTATGGCTATAAATAGCCCAAGCTCGAGAGCTACTTTGATACACCAAACTCCCACAACAGCCATCTAAGCAATTTGCTCCAAACACAAAAAAACATTCCCACAGACTCAAGTAACTCATCCCCACCTTCATCAGGCCATCTCCACCATCACCAAACCCTAATTTCACCACTAAAGTCCAAGGGTTCTTATGGTCTTGACACCAACCTCTCCAAAACTCAAAGTTAACTCTCCTAAGAGCTTCAGAGAGACCTAGCTTCACCTCCCCATTTGGTCAAGCTTATTGCTAGGGACAATTCCAACCTAATTTGAAGCAAGGAGGAGTTGCGCACCTTAAGAAGACACTCTTTGTCAAGCCCAAATGAGTCCTCACACATAAGATAAGGTATGGGTTCAAACTCCTTAAAGCGACTCTCAGTTTGGTCTTTTATGAAGAAAACAACATTACATGTACATTTAACCATATAAATTGGTTCGTCTTACTTAGATGAAGCTATAGGAACAAACCTCATGCAATTTCGTTAAGTATAGGTTGAGATCTTAGGGTTTGATAGTGGATGGCTCTCGATTCTCTATCGCATGGGGACAATGAACCGATGTCATCCTTTGTGTGTATTAGAAACAGAAAACAGAGATCAAACTGGATCGCAGAATCATGAAGGGGAAGAGAGTCGGATCAAGGCCACCTCACGTGGAGAGCCTCACGAATTGGGAAGCTTCGCATGGAGTTTCGACCAATATAAGGAAAGACGTGGTGTTGACTCACTTAAGTAAGAAATTCCAATTTATCTATTTATTTAAATTGAGAAAATGTTTAAATACTTTAAAAATTCATAACTTAATGAGAAAAAATAAAATAAATAAAATAAAAATACCTCTAAACTCAGGGAACAGAGGAGAAAATAATAAAAAAATAATTAACTTTTAATTAATTAAATACTCTAGAGATTATTTTAGTTATTAAAAATTAAATTTAAGGCATTAAAAATGAAATGTTTAGGGATTGTTCCCTTTGTCATTAGGGACACTTCCTAATTTTTCTAAAGTCAAGGAATCTCGTTAACACCAAAATACCTAATTTCCATTGAAAATTATTATTATTTTGAAAAATAATTATTAAAAAATGAAATAAAAATCATAAAAATTGGAATCAAAATGGAAATTAAAAAGAAAATTATGGCTATCAACCTCAAACATTAAAATGACAATTTTAACATCTGAAAATCTAAAAATGAAGTTAGGGTATTAGGGGTAAATGTGTAAAAATTAAAATTTTACATTTTAGCCCAAGTTGTCCCCTAAATCTTAGTTAAATACATAAAATTAACTTAGGTAACCTAGCCTAATGAAAGTATTGAAGGGATGACATCATAATTATCCCTTTAATTATGAAGTCACCCTTAACTAACCTAGGTCTAGTTTATACAGACCCAACCCGACCGAAATTGGTTAGGTTTAACCTAAATTCGACCTAAATCACGTGGGCTTAAATTGGACCTAACCCAATTAAAGTCAACTTAGGTATAACATAAATTAGATCTAACCCAACCCAATTCAAACTTAGGATTGACTTAGGTCTAGCCCCACTTGGACCTAGCACAATTTAAGTAATTCCAAGCTTAACTTTGGTCAAATTCCAATCTAGACCTAATCTAAGCCAAACTCTACTTCAACTAAACCCAACCACAAGAACTAGTCTAAGTCCTACCCAACCTTGACTCGACTCAAGCCAACTTAAATTTCAAACTCATTTTATGTCTAAACCAACTTGAAATTCATACATAATTTAGGTCTAGCCCAGCCTAGATCCAATTCAACCAAGACATCAAACTTAAGTAATGTAGGTTAGACCCAACTTAGACATAGTTAAATTTAATTTCGCACTCTAGCTTAATTAGACTTAAGATTAACCCAATCCCACTCAAGTCTAGTTCAACCCGAGCCTGACTTAACTAAATTCAATTTTCAAATATGAATCCACCCCAGGCTTAACCTGATTTAGGCCTAGTCCAACTAAAAAAAACTCTGGGTCAACCCAATCAAACTTGGGTTCACCCAAATCAATTAAAAAACCTCTGGGTCAACTGAACCTAACTTGCGTAAACCCCAACCAACTAAAAGAACTTTGGGATAACCTAACCTAACTAAGGTTAACCCAAACCAACTAAAACAACCTCGGGTAAACCCGACCAAATTCAGGTTAACTCAAACCAACTAAAATAACCCCGGGTCAACCCAACCTAACTCGAGCTAACCCAAATCAACTAAAACAACTTAGGTCAACATGACTTTAACTCAGGTTAACCCAAACCAACTATAACACTGGGTTGACCCGATTTAACTTGGGTTAACATAAATCAAGTAAAACAACCCAGGGTCAACCCGACCTAACTCGGGTTAACCCAAATAAACTAAAACAAATTTGGGACAACCCAACCTAACTCAGGTAAACCCAAAACAACTAAAACAACCTCAGGTCAACCCAACTTAACTCAGTTTAACCCAAACAAACTAAAACAACCCCGTGTCAACGAGACCTATCTCAAGTTAAACCAAATCAACTAAAATAACTTAAGGTCAACTCAACCTAACTCGGGTAAACCCAAATCAACTAAAACAATTTCGGATAAACCGTCTCAACTCGAGTAAATCCAAATCATCTAAAATAGCTTAGGTCAACCTCACCTAACTCGGGTTAG
The DNA here is from genome assembly GCA_002079205.1 of Phalaenopsis hybrid cultivar. Lineage (NCBI taxonomy): Eukaryota > Viridiplantae > Streptophyta > Magnoliopsida > Asparagales > Orchidaceae > Phalaenopsis > Phalaenopsis hybrid cultivar. The sequence continues at coordinate 254,164 of JXCR01147119.1, forward strand.
CCCAAAACTCAAACCAACATTATGTCTAACATAACTTAGACTTGGCTCAACTAAACCAAGCTCAAGTCTAACCCAACCTAGGCTTGATCCCAAATTTACTTAAATAATATGGGTTAACTCAACCGAATAATGGTTAACTCAAACCAACTTGAACTCAACTTAGGGTCAACCCCACCTAACTCGGGTCAACCCAATCTAACTTAAATTAAACCCTACCAAATTTGGGCTAACCTAAGCCAATCTGAGTCAATCTTACCACACCCAGTTTGATCAAAGCCAACTTAAGGCAACCCAACCTAACTTGGGTTAACTCAAATCAAGCAGAAATTCATCCCAGATTAGCCCTGCTTACCTTGGGTTAATCCAAATAAAGTACCTTCCAATCACTTGAGACTAATCAAACCGCAAACCCCAATGAACTCGGGAGGAAGAAAATATGGGATCTCGATTGAGTAATTTCAAACACCAAAAAAATAAAATAAATTCCCAAAATCTAAGTAGCTAAGAAGTCTTGAGCAACCTAAAATTTTCAACCCCTAAAATCCAATAAAATATTCAAACTTAAAATGAAACCTTAATGAACAAAGATCATCAAATGCAACCTTATCTATGCTACTCAAGTCTACAAAGGTCTTTTGGATGACAAAACCCATGGTTGTTGACAAGAATCTTCTAGTCAGAGTTAGTTTGATTTTCACTTCAAACTAAGTAAACCTAGGAAAGCGACAACCCCGAGTCGATAGAAAGCTATGGGCATTTTGACCGGGTTCTCCTAACTAAAATAAATAACAACCAATCAAAAATAAGTATGTTACTATGTTTTGTAGGGTTTTTTAAGATAAAAGGTGGGATGTCACCTTAAATTTGCTTAACATGTCTATTTTTCAGAGGTACATAATTTTTTTAGAAATTTATGTTTTTACCTTTAATTCTTCTTTTTTTTGTAGAGTTAGGAGCTATTATGGTTGACCAGTTATAAACATCTAAACTATCTAAAAGAAGATGAAATACGAAGCAAATGATGAACCTCAAATAAACCATCAACGATAGTTTGGATGATGTTAGTTGATGAATCTGAAATTGATTAAGACTCCAAATTTTTGCTCGGTGAACTTCATCTTGAGACACTGATGTTGTTCATCTAGTCCTGACATAAATCCTCACTTTAAGACCCCTACATGATTATATGTCATGTAGGGTCGAACATTGGCAACAAGAACAATAATATAGTTCAGGATTTTCTTGGGGTTCCTCTGGACCGTTAAGTATCCCCTACCTTTCTCCTTTAGACATTTTATTAAAAATTCCTTCCTTAAAGGCAATAAATTAAAAATTTCTGAGGAAAAAAAATGCAGCCTTAATCAAGAGTTTTTCTAAGTAGCTATGGTCACAAGGGATGTAATTAACTATAGGGGCTTGCCCTTATACAACATGAAGACTTCTATGGTTATGGGTTTCTTTCGTAAGGTCGTCTTCATGAATATGTTTCTAAGACATTTCAGCCCATTCTCCTCTCGAGCATACACTATGAAAGTCATCTACGAGACGTTTACGTATGAAAGTACTCCATACACTTTTTGTTTGTCTTCATCATCATATTTCCTTGCCTTTCGATTCTACTCTCCTCTAAATCATACTATCTAGAAGAGAGTTCACTCAGAGAAGGGATTATATGATGATAAACAAGATGGTGACTCCCACAGCAAAACATGACCCAGTAGGACTGAGGGGGCGCCTCTCTCAAATTGGTGACTCCACTGGGTACATCTTCTCTCTCCATCTTAGGCAGATAAACTTGTCCTCATAAGTTGATAATGTGTCTTTCTCTGCATAAGCTAGATTACCTTACTTTTTTTAGTATATTTTGTTCATTCATCCTTGGGCAAACCATGCCCTCTTTGATCCTTGAATAGTTTGTTCAAACAACGAACAATTCCTAGAATTGTTGATCCTAAAATTAATTAATAAAACCCTCGATAAGATAAATTATTTTTTTTAACAAAATGACAAAAATTTGACGCTAAAAATCTTGACAAATAATTCAACTCAATTCTTCCCTAGCCTTGGGACTGGGTCTGGAGTATCTTGCAAAAAACTTCACAAAAAGAAAATCACAACAAAATAACAACAATCAATTTATCAATTTGAGTGGGGTATAAAGAGAGTTTGAAGAGTAAGTGCAAGTGTGTGTAGAGTGAATTTGTATGTGGTGTGTGGGTGTGTGGGTGTGCATGTGTGGATCCTTAAGTCACAAGGTTTTCCATATGGCATTATGACCTATAGAGGAACTCATTTTTAGTTTCAATATGTTTGTCTTAATTAACTCAACTAAGTGTTAAGGATTTGAGAGAAAACATGTGAGACTACACAAGAGTCTGGCTTTAATTTTTAAATGGGATGGGTTCATCACTAATGCTCTAGGAGAGTCAATAGGAAAATCCTATAGCTAGATCCTGAATTTTAGAAGAAAGAAGAGAACCAAATAAAATGAGGTCAACAACATCTGTAGAATAGACGTAGCTTTACAAATCAAAAAAACTATTATGCAAAGTAAAAATTAGTCAATACTTACAGCAAGAAGTTGACATTACTTGGTCAACCAATTTAAGGCACCTCTTTGAAGTGATCTATTTTTTAAAGAACAGACCCGATGCATTTCTCCACTTCAAACAACCTACTTGAATTTTAATAATAATATCCCCATCTATATCACCATCACTTTGAACAATAAATGATGCACTCCTCTAATCCAACTAACCAACTTGAATTCTACTAATAACATCCCCATCTATATCACCAACACTTCAAGCATTTGAATCAATTGATGCACTCCTCCAATTCAACCAACCAACTTCAATTCTACTAATAACATCCCCACCTATATCACCATCATTTTGAACAATAGACCCATTTTATGCATTCATCCACTTCAACCAACCAATGTGAATTCCTTTAATAACATCCCCTTCTATATAACCATCAATTCAAATAAAATTTGATGCATATATTACTTCACTTCAACCAATCAACTTGAATTCTACTAATAAGTACATACATACCAATCAATACTTATGTATATACATAACTAACACCTAAGCTTCATTTTTTTATGAAGATTTCATACATACGGCTCAGTCCTTATGTGCATACATAACTAATCCATAAACATCAATTTTTAGAAAGATATTCATAAATACGACTCAATTCTTATGTATATACATACCTAACACCTAAAATTCATATTTTACATACATACCACATTACCTATACATGATTATTTTCATGCATACCACTCAATTCTTATATATATACATACATAACACATAAACTTCCATTTTTACATGCACACCACATTACCTATGCCCTTGGATAACATAAACATCATAAAGATTATCATACATACCTAACACCTAACATTACTTATGAAAGAACCATTTAACTTCTCAAAAATTAAAATTAAAAAGACTCATGCAAATATAATTACCTTCCTTAATCTTTCTTGATTAGGGCAAAATGAAAGGATGATATATGCAGAAGTTTTGGTAGTCTTTGTAACACGTGTACCATCGTTACCTTCCCAACTAGCTCTAATACTAATAATATCACAATGTATCATTGACGAAGGAAATGGCTTTGAGCAAATTTGGGAGGGAGAGGGTGCATCAAGGGCTTTAGGAACACAAAGAGTCACAGAAAAGAAAAATAAGGATATGCACAAGAGATTTGTATTGTAGGTCTTTTGCATCAGATTTTTGTCTAATTTATGCAGACATTTTTGATGCAATTAAGTAACACAAAAGATGTGCCATTTGTGTTTGATTTTTTGTCCTCTTTGCATTCAATGTAGTTTGATTCTTTTAAATAATGTTTTTGCATCACTTTTTTCTACACAAATTCGATGCAAACTCCATCACAACTTCAAGTTAAGTTTTCTCATTTTCAGAATCCATTTTGCATCGAATTATCGGATGCAAATTTGATGTAAAAACTACAAAAAAATAGAAAAATTACTTTCTGTCACTTTACTAGTTAAAGTCCAAAACTAATATTTGCGTCGAAAAAGTCCAACGCAAATATCAGATGCTAATTTCAGCATCTCCTATAGTACAACTGGAGGTTCTAGCTAAACCAAAATACAAAACCCAAAATAAAAATATATGGATCCTCCACCAAAATTTTGGCTCACATAAAAAAAAAGGTAAAATTTGTAGCAAAAGTGAATATATAATATTGGACTCAATTGGGCTTAAAAAAAGTAAACTCCATAGTAAAGTAGATTACATGGCTACCTTGACAGCTTCACTAGCAACCCATATTTTGGCCAAAAAAATCAATCGCTTGTTTAATTATCTCTGAATATAGTTCCACCTAATTATAAAATTAGGAATGAGGTTCCTAATCTTAGCCCAAATTATCAGATTCTACAAACTACAGGAAACAACACCACTACAGTAATGAATAAAATTAAGTGAATCCATTTTCATAACTAGATTCCAAACATCATTTCCCTAGAAACTAAATAACAATACAAAATAGCAACCATTTCAAACAATTCAACATGAATATAATCATATGAAGCAAAAAAGATGACTAAGGTTTGTCCCATATGGTTTCTAAAGAGCCCACCTACACTTGCAAACTTAAGGGTTAAAACAACCTTCAATATTTGCTTTATAACAAGGAGGAGGAGGTTTGAACCAATGAACCAGATGAATCATCCTTTGAGCAACACATTTCCTATGGTTCAAGACCTCCAAACCAGCTAACAACTTATAAGAAGTTTTATACTTTAAAACCTTATCAATAAGGTATAGTATTATTAAGAATGCCTTTAACTGTATTGAGCTCATCTTAATTTTTTTCTTTAATTTCTTTCCATCCGAAAGAACCAACAACATATATATGAAACAATATTTTGTCAATGAAGTTTATTTTTACCTTTTCTCCAAACCAGTAGGCATGTTAATATTAAAATGAAGTGACAACTACCACCAAATTTTAAAAGAGAAACTACAACTAAAAAAGCATGCTTTAAAAATTCCTCCTTCTTTCTAAAAAATAAGAAAATGGATGCAAATTCTCAGGCCTTCAAATTTAAGGATATCATACTAAAATTTAGCAACAACAGAGGCAAGAAGGGAATGTTTAGACTTTTGCTTAACTCTGAGAATGTCTTTTTTTCATCTACCAGAAGTCATAGCAACAATATATTGAACCAAGCCATATGTAAGCACATTAGATAGTTCCTGAGTAGTCTATGTATCTCCACAATAGAAATTAGGAATTTTCAAATCATAAGAAAATTTGCTAGCACTAAACTATGAAAGAGGGCCCAATTGAGTCTAATCTTCAAGCCAAAACCTAATATTACCATCCCTAATATTTCATGTGATAAGTCTTTCAACTTTATTTTTCATCTTCAAAAGTTATTTCTTTAATAAAGAGTCGCCAAATTTAAGCAGAAAAGTGAGTGGGTAAGAGTGTTTCAGATATTTAAGATGCATAAAATTTTCCCATAGGCTATTATTAGCCCTAATTTTGAGCCAAAGCTTACAAAAATTAATCTTCATATACTATTCAAGAGATCTGAAACCAATCCCTCCACATTTTTTTTGTTTGCAAATATGAATCCATGATTTCCAAGGTGTCCCTTTACTGTGAGCAACCCATAAGAACTTATTAAAAAATCTTTCAATTTTATGTTGCTTTAGCCGCTTAGAAAATGTAAAGAGAGAAATATGTCAAAACAAATTATAAGAGAGTGATTCTACCCCCAATAGAGAAAAATGAGTTTTCCCAACTCAAGATTTTTTCCCTAATCATATCAATAACCTCACCAAACATAAGACTTCTTTTCTTGCTATTTTGTAATTGAATTCCCAAATATTTAAAAGGTACCTTACGCAATTTAATATTAGTAAAAATCAGTAATGCAGTGTTTCCTCTCAACAATGACGAGTTTACTAAAGTACCATTCACATTTAGATTTATTGAAGTTCATGATTGATACTTGCTCAAACTACAAAAATTACTTTTTTAAATATGAGTAAGGATATTAGAAAGATGCCTAACATATTGTTTACCCAAATTATAGAAAATGATAATGTCATCAGCATAAGCCAAGTGTGAGATAAATTTACTACCTCTAGCTTTATATCTGGCTCCAGGAAGATTAGCAAAGTCATTGTTAAGGAGAGAGGAGAGATAATGCATATCCAAAATGAAAAGGTACGAGATAATGGATCCCTTATTTAAGACCACTACAAGATTTGAAATGCCCATGTTGCTCACTATTAATAAGTATAGACTAAAAATTGTTATCTAAGAACATATGTAATAGTGTACAAAAATTTTTCATAAAACATTTTGCCCTTATAATAGCAAGAATAAATTTCAAATTAATGGTATCATAAGCTTTTTGCAAATCAAACTATAAATATGATTACCACTTCTACATTTAATTTCCAAATTATGCAAAATTTGCCAAGTTATAAGAATGTTATCAGTGATACTCCTAAGAGTGATAAAAGCAGCTTGTTGTGGAGAAACCAAACCATTTAGGAGAGGTCGTAATCTATCAATATGAGTTAATTTTACATGATTTCACTTGCCTTTTACCCTACATTTTACTTATTACTTTTACTAATTTATCACATATTTACCCTTGAGGAAGGTTCTTTGTTAATGTTATGTAGGTTTCAGGCACGTTCATTTTGAAATAAGAAATACCAACTGATGCACCTAGAATATATAGTCTTTATGTACATATTTTTATACCTATTTTTGAGATATTGTACTTTAATGGAAGGTATTTTTGTGTTTTTCCTTCATGTACAATCAAATGGATGAAAAATGAGGAAATTAGTGAAAAAAGATCAAATTTAGAGCAAAAATGAAGAAGATGTGCAAAAGAACTGTGACACTTAAGCGCTCAAAATTGGCGCTTACATGTCAGTAAAACCGAGAACACCTCACTTCAGCACCAAATAGCTCGTGAGCACCAGAAGTAGTTACTTGATGATTCAAGGAATTTGGATGAATTTTTTAAGAGGTGTTTGAACATACCCTTGGTGAAAATGTGGGAAACAGTTAATGGACATGAAAATTTATTCAATTGGCTTTTGAAAGGAGGCAACTCTTAAAAGATTCATTGATTTTGGACACATTTTGAAGAGACACCAATGCATCTTCTGAAAAATTATAAAAGAAGACTTGGATCTCCAATCCCCTTTTTGGAGACTCTCTCTCTCCAACCCCCTCCACACTCTCCTAGGATTTCTACCACACACGCTGCCGCCCCCCTTTTTATTTTTATTTTGTGTTGTAGTTTGTATTGTAAGTGAAGGAAGAGATTTAAAGGAACTCCAAGAGTTTGGTGGAGAAGATTTGAGATAAGTTTTTATCTTTGTGACTGCATTTGGTTTTTAATTTAGACTTTTTGTTTGTTTGCATGATTTCTACTTTCAAACTTAAGTGTGGTTGTGTTTTCTCCATGAATTCTGAGTAGTTTTCTTTATCTTTTTCCTTAAAATGAGAAGTGATTAAACATTGGATGGAAGTTGTGTGAAGTATTAATCTTTAATATTGGAAAAAGTTGTGATGATTTTAAACCTTGTACTTCATTTACTTCTTGATTTGGACAATTAAGTTGTTAATATCTATTGTAAGAACATGTAAGATCTGAGATGGTATTATCTCAGTTAACAAATGGTAGAATCAGATGAGATTTTATGAATGAGAATGTAATTCATATGATTGAGTGCAAATAAATAAGGAAATAAACTTTGAAGGGTGTAGAATTAGAGGACTTTAGAGTGGTAGGCTAAAACACCCAATTTGATTTATAGTTTAAGGTTTTGATATGAGTTGTTAACTCCCAGGTGGAGGGAGAAGAGGGAACTCTACAGTGCGAGCTAGTATCTCCCCTAACTAGCCCGTCTTCAAGATTATTCAAACTTTAAATTAGTCATTATTCTTTATAACATCTCTAGTAAGGATAAAGAATATTATTACTCCTATAAGGCAAAACACAATTTGAATTCTTCCACAACAGAATTTCTAAACTTGTTACTGATTCATGATAAGGAAAAAGATATTTTATTTATGTTGTCATCATTTTACAAATATCTAGCTAAGTTTAGTTAGTTATTGACTTTACTTTCATTTATCAAAAATTATAAAAAAAATTAAATTTTCATTCCTATTATAACATATATAGTGTGAGTAAGAATATTTTGCAAAGTAGAATTTGTTATGTGATTTCTTCTAATTTTAATTGTAATGTATTTTTTCCCTGTGGGTTCTATATTCGGAGCTTAATAAAAAATTCATATATTACTTGATAATGGTACATATACATGTGTAGTATCCCATAATGAAATATAATAATTGTATTCTTATTTGCTTCGAAGTCAAGCTTTTGTCTAGTTGTTGTTGGTGATCAAGTTTTTGTCATCATTGCAAAGTAAGAATTATAAGTCAGGAAAAATTAAGAATATAATTGCATACAACGTATTGACATACAAAATTGGGATCAAGTTTTTGGCGTCGTTGCCGGGGAATCAAAATATAAATTTTTTTAAGAAATTTTTAGAAAGTAAATTTCTATTTTTAGAAAGTCTTATTTAAACTTTTAAATTTATTATAAGAATATTCTAGTGTTATTTTTATATGAAGTTCTTGTTTGTGTGATTTTTTTTTTTGTTTTTTTTGGCAGTAATGTATGTGTAGTTTAGGTTATACTGGACTAGTTCTCTACGATTCTGAATTAGGAAGAACTATCAAAAAAATGTTTAAAAAAATCAAAATTACTAAAAAAGACCAAAATTTTCAAGAAATGGCAAACCAAAATAATCAAAATGCTAAAATTAATCAAGAATTTAGACCGTTAAGAGATTATGCAAACCCTACGGTGGATGAACTTTTTTGTACTATTCAAAAACCTGTTGTAGTGGCTAATTCATTTGAACTTAAACATGTCGTTATCCAAATGGTATCAAATAATCAGTTTGGTGAGCACCAACTGAAGATCCAAATTTACATCTTGCCAACTTTCTAGAATTATGTACTACATTTAAATATGATGGTGTATCAAATGATTATAAGACTTAGACTTTTTCCTTTCCAGCTAAGGGATAAGGCTAAGATATGGTTACATTCGTTAAGACCTGGATCTATCAAAACTTGGGGTGATTTAGCACAGAAATTCCTTGCTAAATACTTTCCACCATAAAAAACTGTGAAGTTTAGAAATGATATTACATATTTTTGTCCGTTTGAAGGGGAATATATTTATGAAGCATGGGAACGATTTAAAGAACTACTGAGATAGTGTCCACACCATGCTATACCAGATTGGTTAATAATTGAAACTTTTAACAATGGATTAGTTGGATCTCTTAGATCTATTATCGATGTCGTTGTTGATGGTTCATTGATGTCAAAACCATTTCATGATGCTTATGCTTTAATTGAATAGATGGCTACTAATAATTTTTAATTTCCTTCTGAGAGGTTGAATCCTAAGAAAGTAGCCAATATTCATGAATCTGATGCTTTTGCAATGTTAGCAAATCAAGTTGCTACAATTTCAAGGAAGTTGGACCAATTTGGAATGAATTTTTCTCGAACCAATTGCAATGATTGGAGAGAATTCATTTGGCCAAATGGTAGATTCTTAAGCATCATTAGAAACTTTGAATGCCATAAACAATAAGCAGAATAACCCATATTCAAACTATTATAACCCATGTTGAAAGAACCAACCTAACTTTAACTGGAATAATACTTCGGGTGGTAATAATCTGCAATGGGGGAACAACCAAGGGAATAGTAATTATAGACATACTTATCCTCCAGTTTTTTACAGTAATCCACAATTCAAGGAGAAAAGTTGTTTATAAAAGAAGTGGTTTTAGGGAAATTAGTTATAAAGTCAAGGTACTACAATTAGAAATATTGAGAATCAATTAGGACAAATAGCAAATTTATTAAGTAATAGATCCTAAGAAACACTTCCTAGTAATACAAAAGTACATCCAAAAGACCAGAATAACGACCAAGTAAAAGTCATTCAATTTAGAACGGAAGAGAGTTGGACGGTAGAGTTCAAGAAGAGATTGAAGTAGAGAGAGAATAAATCGAAGAGCTTGAAGAGGACGCTTAGAAAGGTTTAGAGAAACCTATTTCTTCACTTAAAATTGACTTAGGAAAAAAACCACCTCCATTTCCTCAGAGACTTCATCAACAAAAGTTGGATAAATAATTTTCAAATTTTCTGTAAATCTTTAAGAAGCTTACAATTAATATTTCATTTTTTGAAGCCTTAGAACAAATGCCAAGTTATGTGAAGTTCATGAAGGATATTCTTAACAATAAAAGGTAGTTTGAAAATAATGAGACTATTGCACTTAGTGAGGAGTGTAGTGCTATAATTCATAAAAAGCTTCCTGAAAGCTTAAAGATCCTGGTAGCTTCACAATTCCATGTACAAAAGGAGATAAATTTTATGGGAAAGCTTTATGTGATTTAGGTGCAAGCATTAACCTTATGACATTATCTTAAGAGATTGGAATTACAAGAAATATCCCCGACTACTGTAACTCTACAATTAGCAGACCATTCAATAACATATCTTAAGGGAGTTATTAAAGATGTTTTAGTGAAAGTGGATCAATTTTTTTTTCCTCTTGATTTTATTGTGCTAGATATGGAGGAAGATAAGGAGATACCTATCTTTTTGGGGAGAGCTTTCCTAGCTACAAGAAGAGCAATGATAGATATGCAAAAAGGGGAATTAACTATGTGTGTCAATGATCAAACTGTTACATATAATATTTCAAAATCAATGAAGTATTCTGCAAAAGGAAAAGATGATGAATGTTACAGAATAGATGTAATAAGATATCCGAGTGAATGTCCTTTTAAGAAAAAAATTTGAAGTGAAAGAGTTGGAACACGAGCAAGAAGAGGAATAAGAGCAATTTGAAGATTTTTATAAGGATGATTTGAATTATGTTCGAGAAAGTTTTGAAGTTTTGGACACGACAGAAAAAGATAAATCTTTTTGTCCATCGATTGAAAAACCTCCTCAACTTGAGTTGAAGTTACTTCTTGAACATTTAAAATATGCCTTTTTAGGTGATTCCTCGACATTATTGGTTACAATTTCCTCAAAATTAACTACGAAAGAAGAAGTGAGTTTAATGAAAACTTTGAAGAATTATAAGAAATTCATTAGATGGACAATTGCTGATATTAAAGGAATCAGTCCTTCAATTAGTATGCATAGAATTCATATATAAGAGAACTGCAAACTCAGGGCTAATCCTCGAAGGAGATTTAATATTGTTATGAAAGAAGTTGTTAAGAAAGAAGTTTTAAAGTGGTTAGATGTTGAAATTATCTACCCCATTTCAGATAGTGTTTGGGCTAGTTCAATTCACTTCGTTCCTAAGAAAGGAGGAGTGACTGTAACTATGAATAAACATAATGAGTTAATACCAACAACACAAGTTACAGAGTGACGAATATGCATTGATTATATAAATTAAATCTCACCGCTAGTAAAGATCATTTTCACTACCCTTTCTAGATCAAATGTTGGATAGACTAGCTGGGCATAAATACTTTTATTTTTTGGATGGATATATTATTTATCACCAAATACAAATAGCTCCTGAGGATCAAGAGAAAACAACTTTTACCAGTCCTTATGGTACATTTGCTTTTAGAAGAATGCCCTTTAGTTTCTGTAATGCCCCTGCTATATTTCAAAAATGTATGATGGTTATTTTATGTGATATAATTCAAAAAGGAACTAAAATTTTTAGGGATGATTTTTTAGTGTTTGGAACTTCATTTAAATCATGTTTAGAACATTTATAAAAAATTCTTAAGCATTGTGAAGAAATTAATTTAGTCCTTAACTAGGAAAAATGTCAATTTATGGTAGCAATAAGAATTATTTTAGAACATCAGATATCATAAAATGGCATGAAAGTAGACCCTACAAAAATTCAAGTGATCGCTAATCTACCTTACCCAACAAATGTTTTCATTTATACCATCTTTTAGAAATTTATATATATTGATAACAGTAGACTATGAATCCAAATGGATATAATTTGTTTCTTTACCTTGATGTGATGCTCAAAGTGTTGTAAAGTTATTAAGAACGAACATATTTTGTAGATTTGGGATGCTAAGAGTGATCATAACGGATGAGTGAAGTCATTTTAGAAATGCAATAATGGAGAAATTATTAAAGAAATATCATATTAACCATCAAATTGCTACTACTTATCATCCTCAGACAAGTGGTTTGGTTGAATCCAACAAAAATGAATTGGTCAATCAAAATTTACCATGCTTTGTGGCCTTATAGGACAGCATATACAACTCCTATAGGAATGGCCCCGTACAAGCTAATATTTGGGAAAGCTTTTCATTTACCAGTTGAACTTGAGCATAAAGCATATTGAGCTATTAAAGAATTTAATTACATTTTAAAGGATGTTGGTGAGAAAATAATATTGTTATTAAATGAGCTTGAAGGGATAAAGAATGAATCTTATGAGAGTGTTAGGATTTATAAAGAAAAGATGAAGATGTGGCATGATCGGAGGATTTTTACAAAAAATTTTGAGCCAGGGCAACAAGTTTTGCTTTATAATGTAAGTTTAGGGTATTTCTAGGAAAACTTAAATCCAAGTGGATGGGCCCATTTATTGTGATGAAAGTTTATCACTGTGGAGCTGTGGATACCAAAGATCCTAAAACTGAGAAAATATTCAAAGTGAATGGTCACAGGCTGAAACCCTACTTCTTAGAAGATCAGCATAAATTAAATGATCTTATGTTGTTGGTTCAACCAGAATAAGCACTGGTTACATCAGGCTGATGACATTAAACCAAACACTTTATGGGAGGCAACCTATAATTATCTATGTTTTTGGTTTGAATGTTATGTTGTTATGTTTGATTTAGAAAATTTTTGTAGTATATTCAATATATACTAATTTAGTAGTGATTATAAGATCTTAATAGATGACTTAGACATATTAGAATGAATATTTGAACATTAAGCTGACCTGTGCTAAATTAAGCACCGGAGCTTAAGTGCCAACATTTGGCACTTAAGTGTGACAGTTTGCTAAACATCCTTTCTAGAAGATTTAAACATGATTTAGTAGGTTTTACATGGGTTAGTGGTTTAAAAATGTGTCTAGTAGTCTTAGGCTTGATCTAAAGCCTATAAAGAGAAGGGAATGAAGAGAATTCTCACCCCACTTCAATTTTAACCCTAAAATCTAAGTGAAAAGTGAAAGATCTTGCAAAGATGTCATCTTGGGAGACTGATATGAAGAAGGAGGAAGCCATGAAGAAGAAGTTCATTAATCAAAGTGTGCAAGAGCTATATAACAATTTTCTAGCCGTTAGTATAGAAGGAATAGCAGAGAAAATCATAAAAATTGAGGCTAACGTGGATTTAATTGAAACAAAAGTGATGAAAGCCAACACACATTTGGAGCATATTAGATGGAAACTTAAGATGCAATTTAGCCACACAAGTTTTATAGAAGAAGCGGACAAGGCTATGTAATTGAAAAAAAATAGATTGAATAAGACTCAACCAGAGTTCTTCACCACCGTCTGTTCTATCAGATCTATACTCCAAACGCCCAAGGAGAAATAAATGATAGGCCAAGATTCATTCTACTAGAATGAGAGTGGAATAAAGTTCTTTGTTTAGTGTTTGTTTGTGTTAGGTGTTGTTTTTAGTGTTTGTTTGTGTTAGGTGTTGTTTTTAGTGTTAAGTTTGTGTTTATGCTTAGGAATTATCTCATCCAAGACTCTTTGGATTGAGAAATTATGCATCACAAATATTTGTATTTGTCTATGAATTAATATAAGTTTTTTTTGTGTGTAAAACTTTGTGTTATTTTGTGTTGAATTGAATTAGTTAATATTGATGAATTTGAGAAAGAGGATAGTTAAAGGGAAAGAAAATAGATATTAAAAATTTATAAGACCATTTATGGATGGTTGACTTAAGCTAGATGTGCAAAATCAAAATATGAAAATTCATGCACCAGCGCCTAAGCGCGAACAGCCCTTAAGTGTTGGATAACCCGAGTGATAGGCGCCTAAACACTGAACCAATCGCGCTTAAGTGTCGGTTCACGTAAATCGGTTTGTGAATGGTTTAAAGTGAAAAATTAAGCCGAAAACCTTCATTTTCACCCCGACTTCATCTCCTACCTCTGGTTTTCGCAATTTTAAGAGCTAGGGCTTCCCTAAAGTGACAATTTCTTGGTGGATTCAAGCCAAATTTGTTAGATTTTATCTTCTTGAGGTAAGAGCTTCACTTCTATGTAAAATTTTTTTATTTTCACCATGAATTTTGAGCACATTATGGATTTATCAAAAATCACTATTTATGGTGAAAATTTGAGAAAAATCTATGGAAAATATATAGAAATGACAGTTTAAGCTTTTAGAAGTTGAGTTTAGTGATTTAAAGTTGAATTTGAGATTTATTGTGAATTTTATATGATTTTTAGAAATGGCCCCAAGAATGAAGAGGAGTAAAGGGAAGTCCCAATACTATTCAAGCAAGTTTGTTAGCACAAAAGCTCGGGATAGGCATAGCGACGCACTGCAATCGAGAAAACTGATTCCTGAGAGATGTTTTAAAAGTCTGGGTGGAGCAATGGAAGATTTGATTGTTCTACGACAGTGGGAAAGATTTTGCTATTTTTCTGTTGTGGGCGTAATTTATGTTGTCCGGGAGGTTTACTCTAATCTCCCTGAAGCTGAAGAAGATCGGATCATGGTTCGAGGAAAATTAGTGCCTTTCTCCCCTAAGGTAATAAATCTATTTTACCAGTTGTCTCCTAGTACGTTGAGTTTCTATTCAAACTATAGTTGAATGAGATCATATCTTCATTGACCGGTGGAAGAGGACTGTAGAAGATCATCATTGAAAGAAGATTCAACTTCCCCGCGTCAAAGTTTATTTCTGCTCGTCTGCTACCAACCAACCACCTTAGTGAAGTTACTTGAGATAGAGCTACCTTAAACTATTGCATTCAACAATTCAAGCACATTGACATTGGAGCTTTGATTTATGAGACTATCACCAGTTCTGTAGTCACTGCTACTACTGCAGGTTTGGGATTTGCACTCTTGATCTTTTCATTATGTGAGCGGCAGGTGTTAGATTCAATAGCTAGGAAGTGATACTGTAGGCTCTAAAGCCCATTACAAGTGTTAATGTGAAGTCTTATTCACATCACTCGATCTTTGGCTGAAGAGGAGGATTTTCTAGCAGTTCAGGTGCCTCTACTTCTCATGCTTCCACCTCGCGTGCTTCAACATCACAAGTTCACACTTCTAGTTCTAATTCACAGTCACATTTATTGCAGATGATGTTGGATAGCATCAATTATACTGCGGACAAGGTATTAAATTTAGAAAATTTTGTAGATCATATGAATGGATATATGAGTAGACATAGTGATTATGATGAGAAATTCCACTCATCTTTGGAAAACCTTATAAGAGGTGACCAAAGTGTAGTTTTCCCTTCATATTCATGATATCCATCATATGAGCCTACTGCTTTTTGGGAAAGCAATGATAGTGATGCTGATGAGAAGGATGAAGATTAAACTGAATACTTTAGTTTAGTTTTTTTTTTGTGATCTTTATGTGGTACGGTTATACTATATTGTTGTTTTGTTTTGAGTTGTACTTATTGAAACTACTACTTTTGTTTATGTATTATTTTGTTAGACACTGTTGTGATGTATTTATGTCATTGTGAGCAGTATATTTTGTTTTTATGGTTTTAATTGGGATAACTGTGTTATCTAGTGTATTTAGTTAGTTTGTGTTGATCTTAATCGTGAATTTTAGAAAGGTTTAGAATGTTACTAACTTTCACTTAAGAATTTCATGTTTAATTTTCAATTTACTACCAGGTATTTACTTTATGTTGTAATTGTGAATGTCTGTTAGTGTGTTTGTTTGTTTTTATGTTATCCTCAACTGCATAGAAGTCTAATAAATCTCTATATGTTAAATTAAATTAAAATTTGATCAATTAATTTTTACTCCTATTTTTTAATTTTTGTACTTGTATATTTAGGATGTAAAAATTTATGTAAGCATGTTATTTTTAGTTTTCATTCTTGCTTATATAAATATGATGCTAAAATATTTTAGCTTATTAAAAATTTAAGTTTATGGGGGATGAAAAATTTTCTAAAACTTGAAGTTTATTTGTTCTCAAATGTACTACAAATAAATTTGATTTTGATTTGAAAAAAATGATTATGTATATGAAGTTATATTAGGGAAGTTAAAATTTTGAATATAGAAATGAAGTAATAGAATTTAGATGAAACCTATAGTAATGAAGAAAAACTTAAAGTTAAATTTTTTTTGTACAGAAATGATAAATATTGTGTAACTTTCTTCAGTAAGAGAAATTATATTTTTGAAAAATTTAGAAGAGTTAGACTTTTATTTTCAATACTTAAATTTCTTTTATTGAAAATAATTTTCATAACTATTATTATGTTTTTAAGTAAGAGATTTATGTCAGAACTTTACTTTAGGAAATGAGGAACAAAATTCAAAATCATTAAAGGTCTATCCAGATAAAGTAATCCTCACCTAAAAAACAATTATTAAAAATGGGAGGATAAGCTTGAGAATTAGTGTCTAATCAAAAATTGATTCCACATCTAATCTTTTTAAAGTACAAGACTTGAGAAACTCTTAAGCTTAAGGGTATAATATGGTAAGTATAATTATTCTTAATAAAAATTTTTAAGTGGAGAAGATAGAATGCTTAAACTCTATATTTGGAGAATTTACAAATATTTCTAAACTAGATAGAAACTCATATTTTTAGACTTCTTTGCATTAAAAATTTCTGAACTCTAAGTTGGCCTCATGTACTAATGTTTTTCTAAATTGACTACTATATTTCTACATCAAAATTTTAGAATATCCTAAAGAAACTCATTTATATAATATACTTATTTTGGTTTTGAAAGATTGGAGTGTCACTTGAGGATAAGTAACATTTTAAGTTTGGGGGATTTCGATACACCTAAAATATATAGAATTTATGTACACATTTTTATACATATTTTTGAGATATTGCACTTTAATGGAAGGTATTTGTGTGTTTTTTTCTTTCAGGTCAATCAAATCGATGAAAAATGGTGGAAGGAGTGAAAGGGACCAAATTTGGAGCAAAAATAAAGAATGTGTGCAAAAAAACTATGGCACCTAAGCGCTCAGAACTGGTGCTTATGCGCCAGTAAAACCGAGAAGGCCGCACCTAAGTGCCAGAAATAGTTACTTGATGATTCAATGAATTTGGATGAATTTTTAAAGAGGTGTTTTATGCAAACCTTGGTGAAAATGTGGGAAACAGTTAATGGACACGTAAATACATTCATTTGGATTTTGAAAGGACCGAACTCTTAGAAGATTCATTGAATGTGGACACATTTTGAAGAGATGCCAAGACATCTTTTGAAAAATTATAAAAGTAGACTTGGATTGTTGAACCCCCTTCTTGGAGACTCTCTCTCTCTCTCTCCAGCCCCATACACACTCTCCTACGATTTCTCCCGCACACTCCGCTGCCCCCTTTTCTTTCTATTTTGAGTTGTAGTTTGTATTGTAAGTAAAGGAAGAGATTCAAAGGAACTTCAAGTGTTTGGTGGAGAGGATTTGAGATAAGTTTTTATCTTTATGACTACATTTAGTTTTTAATTTTTGACTTCTTGTTTGTTTGCATGATTTTTATTTTCAAAGTTGAGTGTGGTTGTGTTTTCTCCATGAATTCTGAGTAGTTTTATTTATTTTTTTCCTTAAAATGATATGTTATTAAGTATTGTATGGAATTTGTGTGAAGTATTAATCTTTAATGTTGGAATAAGCTGTGATAATTTTAAAACTTGTAATTCATTTACTTCTTGATTTGGCCAATTAAGATTTTAATATCTGTTGTGAGAACATGTAAGATTAAAGATGGTATTCTCTTAGTCAAAAAATGGTAAGAATCACTTGAGATTGTATGGATGAGAATGTAATTCATATGATTGAGTGCAAATAATTAGGAAAATAAACTTTGAAGGGTGTAGAATTAGAGGGCTTTACAGTGACGGGCTAAAGCCCCCAATTTGATTTATAATTTTAGGTTTTCATACGAGATGTTAGCCCCCGAGTAGAGGGAGAAGAGGGAACTTGATGCGCCCCTAGTGTGTGTGTTGTTTTTCTGTGTGTTTTATGTCAATTTAAATCCTTAGTAACAGTGCCAAAAACTTGACCCGTCTCGAAATTATGCAATAATTTAACTTCTAAAATATGGCAAAAAATGTGACCCATTTTATATTTAGTGGTTAAAATCAAAATATTATGAAATATATAAAATAGTTCACACAGTAGTAGTGGTTTTATGCAAGTGCACGTATCGCTTAAAGTAATATAAGTCTTTCTTTAAAAACCCCGGTAACGATCCCAGAGAGAAACGCAGAAAGAAATCTCTTAGGCTAATTCCAGTCTACTACTATCAAGTCTTAGTTTGAAAGATGGAAATTCTTATAATAGTAACATAAATCACAATATTCAAACTATAAAAATTAAATTTAGAAAGACAATTTAAAATGGGTTTAATGAATGCTAACAGAAATGTAACTAAAAGAACTAAGTTTACTAAACTAATTTCTAAACTTCAAAGTTAAATTTACTAAGACTAA
>JXCR01147119.1:273478-311691 GCA_002079205.1 Phalaenopsis hybrid cultivar
ATATATATATATATATAATTGTATTATGCCAAATAGGAGCAATCCTATTATTTATCCTCTTTCAAGTGCATAAAGAACATTGACTAATCTAGAGTTTGGCCCCTAAATCCGTTGTTAGGTTGGGAGGATATCGGCTGACACTCCAGAGCTCCCACTACTCCCTCGCCTGAGGGTAAAAAATCTGCATTAGTTTCCAATCAGCTGGACAAAATTGGGGATTTTAATTTGTCATCTTAAAATCTCCAATTGTGCATCCAACAAATTATATTTTCCTATTTATTTGCACTCAACCCCATGAATGACATCCTCTCTCATGGAATCGAATGTGACTCTAACCATGTTGAAGAAATCATAGCCCTTTAGGATCATAAGTTTATCAACATATTTTAACATTTCAATTGGTTAGATTGAAAAGTAAATGAAGATCAGAGTTTAAATCATCACAAATATTTGACAATTAAAACCGTATAAAAGAATCAATTCTTCACAAAATCAAATCTCATTGTAAAGAGAATGATAAAGAAGACTACTAAGAATTCATGAGAAGGATACGAGAAAACACAGATTTCATATATAAAAACAAGTTAACAAAACCAATAAAGAAAAGAACACAACTTATCTCACACTCCTTCCCAAGCATATCCCTATAAGTTCCATTTAAGCACTTTCTCTCTTTACAATCACACTCAATTCTCTCCTAAAAATGTAATGAAGAAGAAATCTCTCACCTTCCCTCTCTTCTTACAACCCTAAAAGAAAATCCTTTCTTCTCCAAAGCCATCCTCTCACTCTCACGCCACACACACAAACACATATTTTGCTCTGACTTCCCTCTCTTTTATTAGATGTTGCCTCCCTCCAAACAGAATTTAAAATTCCCTCCAAAATTCTCTCCAAAAGGCAAACCCTTTAAAATTCCAAAAGACATGTCCATTAATTCAAGAGACATATCCCTTCATTAAAGAGCCTTTCAAAGTGTAGATGTATCGAATCACTCCATGGGAAGTTTGAATCATTTGGAGCCTTCAAAATCCGCTCAAAATTCATCCTGAATTGTCTTAAGCCATCTTATATCTTCTCTGGTGCTTTAGGTGCTATTTTTCATGCCTAAGGTGTCAGTTCTCTGGATTTTGTCACCTCAGGCGCCACTTTGTAGCAGCTCCACCGTTTTGCTTCGTTTGGCTCCATTTCACCCCGTTTCAATTGTGTTCGCTCCTAATAGATATACCTATAAATAAGCATCAAAAAGACCTTTCTTTAAAGTGTAATTTTAATTAAAAACATGTGAGAAATGTAAAGTATATTAAGCATAGAAAGACATATCAAAATGTGTCAAGTCAGAATTTTCTTTCTTACTCGTTTTTACTCTAAATTACACCATTTTTGTTTTATTGTCTCCCAAATTCCATTTCTTGAACTTTAAACCAAAAATATGCAAAATATCTTCCTTCAAAGTGTAATATCTTTACAAATATCTAGTTAAGTTTAATTAGTTGTTTACTTTACTTTTATTTATCAAAAATTACAAAAAGAATCAAATTTTTATTCCTATTATATCATCTATAGTTTGAGTAAGAATATTTTGCAATGTAAAATTTGTTATCTATCTAATTTCTTCTAATTTTAATTGCATATTCTATTTTTTTTCCCTATGGGTTCGATATTCGGGGCTTAACCAAAAAGTCCTATATTACTTGATAATGATATGTATACTTGTGTAGTATCCCATAATTAAATATAATAATTACATTCTTATTTGCTTCGAAGTCAAACTTTTGCCTAACTATTGCTGGTGATCAAGTTATTGGCGCCGTTGAAAAGTAAGAATTATAAGTTAGGAAAAATTAAGAATATAACTGCATACGTCATATTGACATACAAAATGTGTGACCATGTCTAGAACTGATGTGACCACGTGAAAGTAGAGACACCAGCGACGTGACCACCCCATAATTCAGTGTGACCACATTTGTGTTTCAGATAGGCTGCGTGATCATGTCAGGATCAGACATGACTCCCCTGCATGATTTAGAAGGCGAGCGAGACCACAACACTTTTCAGCATGAAAATGCTGACGGAGTGAGAAATTATTTTGGAAAAAAATATTCTAATAAACTTCATGGATTAAGCTATAAAAATATTCTTTAGGTAATCTCTTAGAGGAGGGGGGCCAAAGGAGAGTTGGAGATGGCTAGAGAGAGGTACTGAAGAGTTTTTCCTTAGGATTATCTTCCACCCTTAAGGTTGAGCTGCTAAGATTGTTTCAACCTTTTTTTCTTTTGTATTATCTTATACTTCTGAGAGGTTATTGTATGAGAGAGGATTTGACTACTGTGAAAGAGGAAACAAATTATGTTGTAAGGTCTTACTTCCAGTTTTTACTTACAAAAATGATTTCAATGGAATATTTTTCTTATGTTCTTTCCAACATGTGTAGCTAAATTTCCTTTCGCGCTTCTGTGATTTATATTATGTGATTTTTTTTTTTTTGTGATTTTCTCAGGTTATTTCTCTCTTTATATCATTTTTCTGAGAAACTGGGTTTTTTTTTTTAACCATAGAGTTTCATTTACTCTTGATCCGATCAATGGGATGTTAACATATTTCTTGATCTGTGATTTCTGCCTGTTGCATAGAGAAACAAAGTGGTTAACCAAAAAATTTGGAAAAAAAATAGACATATTTTATCTTGGTTTTACATCCTAGAAAAGGGAGTCAAATAAATTTATGGATTGCCATGAGGATTGAGGAAGCCTCAACTTCATGGATTCTAGCCTTCTTTGACTAAACATAAATATAAAGAGGACTTTATATCCCAGTTGACAACAATCACGTAGGGGAAAGTCTAGGAAAACCGTAAATAACCATATTACCTAAAATCACAGTGGCGTAAGCCTCACATACCTTGAAGAATTTTTAGATTTATCCATCATTGTTTTCTATCTTTTTCGAACATGTTTTCTTATTTTTTTGCTTTTAAGTAGGATTTTAGGAAACCATATTATGTTTCTGATTGTGCTAAACTAAGTTTAGAAGTTTAATAAACTAGAAATTCACCTCTAGAGTTAATATTAACATTGTCTTCATGAGATCGATACACGATGCTCTTTAACCACATTATTAACTGACTCGTATACTTGAGTTGTGTGACCTACTTACTTTGCGGTAATTTCTAGCACATCATCTACTCACCAAAATCTTACTGGTAACTTTAGACACTGTTGTAATGAGGTAGATAGGTCTAAGTTTATCCTATCTATTCATAACTATTTCCTTTGGAATAAGAATAATGTTATAGCATCTAAAATATTTATGTGGTAGCCCATCTTTTAAAAATAATTGAATGCTAAAATAAAATTTCTCTTAATGCTTTCCCAATCACTCATGTAGAATTTAGATGTAAGACTATCATCACCAGCAATCTTGTTAATGTCAATAGATGAAAGTGCAAGCCAAATTTTATTTTTCATAGGAAGGCATCTTAGATTCGACTATTTAGCGAAATTGCTTCTAAAAAGAAGGTTAGTATCAATATTTTGAACATCCAACTCAACATATTTAAACTGATCTTGAAATTACAAAACAACACTATCTCTTACATCTTGTTGACTATAATTCTAACTATCATCCTTGTCTCTAATTTTTAAAATAGCATTTGACTGCCTTCTTTGCTTTATACAATCATGGAAAAATTGTTTGCTTCTGTCCCCTTTAGCATCACCTAAATAGAGAGTTTTTTGTTTAAAAAATTCAATTTCTTGTTGAATAACATCATTCAGCTTAGCCTTAGCAATCACCACCCCATTTTCCTCTGCCTGATTATCCTCATAAAGCTTTTCCATGGTTTTAACTAAATCTTCAGCATCCAAAGCTTTTTCTATTTATATTTCCAAACATAGCCCAATTCTGATTTTTTGAAGTTGGCTCTAATTTTTTGTGTTGACTCCAAAGGTTTATCTATGTATAATTATATTCAGCATCACACCAATTTTCATCAATTAACATCTTGAAATACGAGTGGTTGGTCCACACATTAAGGAATCTAACATATTTGATCTTAGGAAAATGAAGAAAATCAACCTTGATAAGTAAAGGGTAGTCATCAGAACATGTTCTTCTCAAATTAACAACCTCAGTAAACTGAAAAAAGTTAAACCAGACATGATTAAAAATCATTTCGTCTAATCTCTAAAAAATTTTATCCCTACACCAAGTGAATAAATTACCAGTGAACTTAGCGTCCACCACAACTACAAATTCTACATTATCTAGGAAAAGCTCCATCATCTTAACATAATAAGGTCTACCACTATTCTTTTTCATGATTGATGTGAAAGCATTGAATCCCCCCTAACCATCCAAGGGTTGTTATTGCAGATACTAATTTTGTGTAACTCATTCCAAAGAATAACTCTATCGACATCTCTAGACCTAGAATAAATCACAGTAAGCAAGATTAGTTGTTGAAAAAATTTAATTTCCACATGGAGAAATTGTGGGTTAATTGCAAAAGCCTAATGGTTATATAGTTCTTCCACAAAAACAAAAAATTTCAAATTGCAGTTATATAAAACATGGAACTTACCCAGTTTATTAACTATTTTGGAAATATTATCTAAAGTGAACATAGGTTTAAGTAGTTTAAGATACTTGAGCTTATGAGTTTTCTAAAGACTCTGTGCCCTATTAGAGGCACTGGTTTTTGCAATGCTCGTAACATTGCAAATCATAAATGTAACCATGAGTGTTGATTTTGAACCCTCTAATTTTCCTGGAACTACAACATCATCAAGATTTGTTAAAATTCTATTCAATATGATCTATTATAGATTAAAATTGTATTTGGGTCCATTTATGAAAGCTCCCTAAGAGCTTTACCTTTATATCTTTTAGTTTTCTAAGTTTATCATTCATCCTCCACAACTAATTGAGCAGCCCTAAAAGCTTCTTCAGACATACTTTGTCAAGGCCTTTCCAATTCATGTTGTGTTACTTCCTCATTAACTTCCTCATTCCTAATTATTTTATCCTTCCATCCACTAAAACCTCCCCCAACAGTTTCATTAATTGCCCCAGTTTCCTCACCAACTATTTGCACTTTATTCAAATCAAGTTCATTTTCTTGTTGTCTATTATTAGTATCTGGTGTCAAATTAGGATCACTTTGCTGATTTCTCAATTCAAGGTGAACTCTAAAATAGTTTCATAGTATATGACCAAAGATCCTATATTTATGATAATAACTAGGTTTATATTCCATCTCCACCTTCTGTCGATAGCCAATATTTTGTATACCCAGCCAAATGTCATCATGAAAAGGTTGTGTTGTATCTCTCTTAACTATAACCTTGGCTACGTAAGATCTATTAAAAGTTTATGTCACTAAATCAACTTTCATAAGTTTTCCTTAAATTGCACCCAGTGAATAAAGAGCCTTTTGACTAAAATAGTGTACCCTTAAACTAGAGAAAGTGATCCAAACATGTATGATATGTGGTTCTGAAAAAGGGTCAAAATCAAGAGTTTGTTTAAGGACTTTCATTTGAGTGATTTCTAAAAACCAAGACTTACTAAACAAACAAGCATAGACTTCCTCCCTTTCTAATTTGACAAATATGTGTCTACCATCAAGTGACCCCACTTTCCATTGCCCAAGTAATTTCATATTTTCAAAAAATGTATAAATTAAATCCATTTTTTGGGTGGCCATAAGTAAACTTTCCCACAAGAACAAATTTGAAATCATCAGCAAGTTTAGTCGTTTCTCATTCAGTAATGTACAAAGCAGCTTTACCTCCCTTCCTACTGGCATTTTTAAGTAATCCCTCCACATAAATGTCCTCATCAAAATCTACATGAGTTTGCTTTGGAAAAATTAAAGAGTTTGTATCAAAATCCTTGTTATCTTTTAAAACATTTGCAAACGATGGTGTAGTCATTTCAAGAGTAATAAATTAGTAATAATGCCAAAAACACAAACCCTCGTCCACCAAAAGATAGAAACAAAAGAAAGCCAGAAAAATCGAGCATTAAAGTGAAAACCAAACAAGACAAAATTAACCCAACTGAGAAAAAGCTACCAATGTAGGACAACTGAGTAACCACAATACTACCAAAACAAACATTGAAGGATAAATCTTCAAAGGATCCATTAAAAAAAATCTGCATGACCTCTATTAATTTTCTTGTTATGGATTAAGGGAGAAATTTTATCAACATATAGAAGTCACTTTGAGGATATTTTTGGTATTTGTCCAGACTTCTCATTGACCTTCGCTGATCCATTCAACATCTTATAGTAGGATTTTTTTGTATGACTGGATAGCCTAATCTTGAATAAATATTATTCTGTGAGATATTTGTTGAGGTAATGTATCTCATAAGGAAGTTCTTTAATACTCCAAAAATTGAGAATCCTCAATATGCCCTCTTCTGCAACATGAACAGGAAAGGGTAGTTCTTTTAGTATTTCATTTTTCTCACAAAGAACATATTCTTTTTTTTCTCAAAGAAGAATCCACTTGACCAATTTTTTAGAGTATGCATTGTTCGAAAGTCCAACCATTCACTCCAATAAGTTATATGGCCTTGAAAATCTGAAACAAACTTGTTTGCATTTGGCACTATCTCCAATGATAATGTCACATCATGGTCCTTAAAGAGGATAATTAACCCCATAATGATTGTCATAGCCCAAAAAGTAAGTTGTTAAATACACACTCCATATGTTAATAAGATGCTAACTAGCTCAGGAGCTAGTGAAAATCAAAGGCTTGAATGTAAGCTCATCTCATAAATAATGAGGTACCCCAGTGGTGGAGCACAAGCTCAATCAAAATAGTCTGGGAGACATGACCACCATGAAATTGAGAAAATGGAACTTCTTTTGGAAGAATAGCAAAGCATCCTCAGCAATTATCAACACTACCTCGTTAATATTTTGATATTTTGTGGCCTTCGAAAGTCAGATTCATTAGACATTGGAACTCCAAAGAAAAGAAGAAAAAAGAAAAAAATCTTGTTTTAGAGGCAACAATCGCCTAAATGAGAGTAGATAATAGTAGCCTAGACTTAAAGAGGCAAAAATTGCCTAATGAGAGCAACAACCTAAACATTATGGGTAACGACCACCTAAATGTGAATAGGCAACGACAGCTTAGACTTGAAGAGGAAACAACCACATAAGGACAACAGAAACCAAAACTTCACTGGCAACAACCGCCTATACGAGAGTGGGCAACAACAACACAAACTTGGAAAGGCAATGACGATCTGAGACCAACAATTGCCCGAACATTAAATGCAACAAATGCCTTAAAGGGGGCACGAAGCAACAACCTATAGACCAAACAATCATAGTCTATAGAAGATGTTTGTGGTTTCTCTCCCTGACAAAAAGGGTATTTATAGTTGAAATTTGTAAAAAGGACAGAAAATTCAAAATTTTAAGATTTGCACCTCAAGCAAACCCTCTGCATGAATGATTACAGTTTTGTCTGTGCTCAAACAGTTTTTCAATTGCTTCCTTGTGTGCATACCAGCCTCCTGTGCACACCCACATGTACAACAGCTCTCACGCTTGTGATGCTGCCTTTTTGCCCTCACTCTCACTTCCATACCACAGTCTTGTCATCACCACCGTCAACTATTACAATGAACACATGATCAAGTATTTTTTTAGGTACTTAATTCCACATTTTCAACATTCTAGGCTCAATTTTGGCATCTTAAAATCTCCACAGAGCATCCATAACAGCTCAATTCTCCTCAAAGCATAAATTTTTTGGATGTTTGAAGTTAAGTTGATGATTTTTTCAATACTAGCTTGATATTTTTGAATGGCTCAAGTGACATTACCAAAAAATAGGGGGACAACTATTATATCAAAAAAAATATATAACAAGCACGAATCTTGATGCATTTTTTTATGAAATCATTCAAATTTAAATTTAGGATAAGGCAAGCTCAAATTTCATCAAATTTTAATCAAATCGAGCATCTCGGATAGACGAACCCAATGATTCTAAAATTGTTTCAATCCGAATCCGATCAAGCCTAGATCAAGCTGTCGAAGGATAACTATAGGCTTTCGACCATTAATTGAATGGTCAAATAAACTCAAAATTTGACATATTTATATTTGAATGGAGTGTGTTGATGAGAGTAATCCAAGGAGCCTAGGTATGCTCAATTCGAAGGTCAATAAGGCTCCTAAATCCTTAAAAAAACTATTTATAAGCAAGGAGGTTTAGTATGGACCATCCAATCGAATGATTAGAGAAGTTGTACGTCTAATCACCAAAATGCCTCTCTTACAAATTTTACAAATAGCTTCTGCTTCATTTGACGAGAAGGAGAAGAAGAGAAGAAAAAGTGAAATTTTAGAGCCTGTTATGGAGAGAAGACTCGGTGAATAACCACTGGCCTATGAAATCACTGACAACAGTCGACCATAGTAGTTCGTCACCACCTGTCGCCTCCGACCACTAGTTGTCGACAATACTGCTTGTAAATGTTGTAGTCAGACTACAACTATGGTTGAATTTTCTAAAACTTGTATTTTTGACATATTTAAAGACATATAGTTTTCAATGTAAGATTGTAACCCGGTTTTCCTTATCAAGAGAGGAGAGCATACCCCTATTTGATGGATTACTTTGACTGGGCTATGCCTCATGATTTTTTCCCTTTCAGAGTTTTTTCCCCTTAAAAAATTGNTCCTTAAAGAGGGCATGAAGCAACAACCTATAGACCAAACAATAATAGTCTATAGAGGATGTGTGTGGTTTCTCTCCCTGACAAAAAGGGTATTTATAGTTGAAATTTGGAAAAAGTACTGAAAATTCAAAATTTGATGGTTTGCACCTCAAGCAAACCCACTGCATGAATGATTACAGTTCTGTCTGTGCTCAAACAGTTTTTCAATTGCTTCCTTGCGTGCACACCAGCCTCCCGTGCACACCCACATGTACAACCGCTCTCACGCTTGTGATGCTACTTTTTTCCCTCACTCTCACTTCCATACCACAGTCTTGTCATCACCACCGTCAACTGTTACAATCAACACATGATCAAAGATTTTTTAAGGTACTTAATTCCACATTTTCAACATTCTAGACTTAATTTTGGCATCTTAAATCTCCACAGAGCATCCATAACAGCTCAATTCTCCTCAAAGCATAAATTTTTTGAATGTTTGAAGTTAAGTTGATGATTTTTTCAATACTAGCTTGATATTTTTGAGTGGCACAAGCGACATTACCAAAAAATTGGGGGACAATTATTATATCAGAAAAAATATATAAGAAACACAAATCTTGATTTTGTTATGAAATCATTCAAATTTAAATTTAGGATAAGACAAACTCAAATTTCATCAAATTTTAATCAAATCGAGCGTCTCGGACAGACGAACCCAATGATTCTAAAATTGTTTCAATCCGGATCCGATCAAACCTAGATCAAGTTGTCGAAGCATAACTATAGGCTTTGGATAATTAATTGAATGGTCAAATAAACTCAAAATTTGACATATTTATATTTGAATGGAGTGTGTTGATGAGAGTAATCCAAGGAGCCTAGGTATGCTCAATTCGAAGGTCAATAAGGCTCCTAAATCCTTAAAAAAACTATTTATAAGCAAGGAGGTTCAGTATGGAGCATCTAATTGAATGATTAGAGAAGTTGTACGTCTAATCACCAAAATGCCTCTCTTAAAAATTTTACAAATATCTCCTGCTTCATTTGGCGAGAAGGAGAAGAAGAGACGAAAAAGTGAAATTTTAGAGCCTGTTATGGAGAGAAGACTCAGTGAATAACCACTAGCCTCTGAAATCACTGACAACAGTCGACCATAGTAGTTCGTCACCACCTGTCACCTTCGACCACTAGTTGTCGACAATACTGCTTGTAAATGTTGTAGTCAGGCTACAACTATGGTTGAATTTTCTAAACCTTGTATTTTTGACATATTTAAAGACATTTAGTTTTCAATGTAAGATTCTAACCGAGTTTTCCTTATCAAGAGAGGAGAGCATACCCCTATATGATGGATTACTTCGACTGGGCTGTCTCATGATTTTTTCCCTTTCAGAGTTTTTTTCCCTTAAAAAATTGGGGTGCATCATTCTATTACTTTTCTATTATATATGAATATGTTGGATCTTCATACAATCCTAACAAATCAAATCATCACTATAGACCCATGAATCTTCTGGCACGCAACAAAACTAAATTCGATAAAATTCCTTATATCATTTTCAATCTCATTTTTATTCATTTTCCGAGCCAAACAAAACCCTAAACCATGTTTGATTTCANGGTGCATCATTCTATTACTTTTCTATTATATATGAATATTTTGGATCTTCATACAATCCTAACAAATCAAATCCTCACTATACACCCGTGAATCTTCTGGCACGCAACAAAACTAAATTCGATAAAATTTCTTATATCATTTTCAATCTCATTTTTATTCATTTTCCGAGCCAAACAAAACCCTAAACCATGTTTGATTTCAAAGTAACGAGGAAATGAAAATTAAAATGCATCATATTGTACAATTTTATATTCAATCTTTGGTCCCAATGCAAATAATACCAAAAATTATTAGCCTAAAGACATGAACAAATTTATCTTAATAATAACTATTCCTCCACAACAAAATTTAGAGAAATTTACAAATGTAAAAAGACAGTTTTGATGTGAGATGCATAGATGCATAAGAATTGGATGCTATGCATCTGAAATATCCTATTTATTTAAGGAAAAAATGCCTAGTGCAATTTAATGGGGCGCAAGTAAGAGCCTCCCCCGGCGCTCAACTGCATTGGATCGCGCNAAACTATTCCTCCACAACAAAATTTAGAGAAATTTACAAATGTAAAAGGACAGTTTTGATGTGAGATGCATAGATGCATAAGAATTGGATGCTAGGCATCTGAAATATCCTATTTATTTAAGGAAAAATGCCTAGTGCAATTTAATGGGGCGCAAGTAAGAGCCTCCCCCGGCGCTCAACTGCATTGGATCGCGCCGAATTGGTTCGGTTAGACACGATGTGGCAAGTTCGTGCTTATAATCATGTGACTTTGACCTCGTTCAATTTCATCTCACCAAACTGCATTGAATTTGTATTTGAAGATTTTCAATTTCAAATTTCTAGTGCTTTGGATTGGAAAAAAATATGTACAACTGCATGATCGATAAGATAATGGAGTAATATAATGAATGTAATGTAAAAGTAATGTATTGTATTTGAAATATTTTAGAATTATTTAGTTTGAAGTTAAATAAATGTGCGACTTCATTTTTTTTTTTTTTATTTGAATTGAAATAAAAATAAGGTATTTAAAAATATGTGATGTTTTTAAAATTTAAAGAGTGGCGCGCGGGAGTGGCTAGATGTGATTACCGATAGTTAGAGNATTAAATAAATGTGTGACTTCATTTTTTTTTTATTTGAATTGAAATACAAATAAGGTATTTAAAAATATGTGATTTTTTAAAATTTAAAGAGTGGCGCTCGGGAGTGGCTAGATGTGATTACCGATAGTTAGAGGTTGTGGCTAGTGGCGGTGCCGGTTGGCGGTCGTTATAGTCACGACAGGCGATGGCGGTGGTCAGAGGTGGTAGTTGATGGTGTTGGGGGTTAGAGGAGGTGGTTTGCAATGACATTGACTGTAAGTTTTACGACCGACAATGACAATGGTGGCTGATGATGGCGACTGACAGCAGTGGCTGTGGCGCAACAGCGGTGGTGGCCGACAGTAGTGGTGTTAGGTGGACGGCAACCTGCCGCGGCTAAGAACACTCTGCATAGAAATTTGACCAAATTAATCGAAATCCCAATAATACACTGAAAATGAACTAAGGAATAATTTCTAAATTCAACCCTATTTTATATTGAATTTATAATTCCTTACCAAATACTTGAAATCCTATTAGTTGGGTAAATGAAATTCAAAGCACTCTGACCAACCAAACAGCATAGTTATATATNGTTTATAAGTTTAGCGATATTTTTAAAAACGCCACATAATCGTTTGGTTTGCGTGTTTTTAAAAATATTGTCTGTCGCGTTTGAGTTTCTTATACTCCCCAATCGACCCGAGGGTGGCGTTTCAAGATAAGCTGTTTTTCTTGAAACGCACAAGCTGCCACAAACAGATCCTTAATTAGTATTTGTGAGTTATACACATAATTATTGGGTCAAATATGTTTATGATAAATGAATTATCATGCTTCTGCAGACTTTAGAGGTTGGGACAGAGAAATAAATACGAAGATTGGGAGAGAATTTTGTTGTGGTTGCACTATCGAATGATTGTTAAAGATGTAAAGAAAATCAATATGATGATGCAAGAAAAATTTTTTTCAACTTTGTGAAAGCCCTATGATTAAATGTTATGCAAACAATAAACGGGTTGACTCATTAAATAGTAAGTGATAAATGAAGGGAAAAAGTTATGTTGAGTTGTACTTTTTTCAAGATGAGCCGCCACAATCTTCTATTAAAAGGTTGTGAGGGGGGATGAGATTAGTCTTTAAGAAAAAATGAGAGTCACGCCTAACTTTAAATATTAAAACATAACTATAAAGATAGAAAAAAGTACAACTCAACATAAATCAGATAAATACCTTACAAACAACGACAACACCTACAACACTAAAGCAACTGCAAGCACAAAAAGGATAGCCAAAGTAACAATCCAACATGGTAGACTACATGAATAAGAGAAATTCTCCAACATTAGCAATCAGCTAAAGTAACTTTAAATAAGCCAAGGCCTATGAGAGGTATATGAAAAAGGCCAAAAACCAAATGGAACACATAAATGACATCTCCCCCGAAGAACACTAAAATTTTTTTAGAGGGATTCAAAAAAAAAAGAAGTTTTTTTTAGGGAGCTACCGTCGAAAGGAGCAACAAGCTTATGTGGCTCCGTATTTTTCAACAAGATTTATTTTTCTTTACTTTTGAGTGGGGTTTTTTTTTGTGTTTTTATTTATAAATTGTTTTATAATTTGTCGTGCATTATTTTTAGTTTTTGTAATAATAATAATAATAATAATAATAATAATAATAATAATTATTGTTATTATTGTTGTTGTTGTTGTTGTTGTTGTTGTTGTTGTTGTTGTTAAATCAATATTTAAGTAGAAAATAAAACAAAAAATTTTAATTAAATTATAAAAAGTTTGATAAATAGTATAACCAAAAAAAAATTTAAATACATAAATAAATAGCAATAATACTAATACTAACAACAATAACATATAACCCAAAATAAATATTATATATGTAATAAGAAATAGTTGTAAGAATATATGATTGAAAATAAACATTATATTAGATTTAATTAATAAAAAATACAAAAAAAATAGTAAATAAATAAATTAAAACTAAATAATTAATAATATAATAATAATTATAATATAAATATTAAGTATAAATAAACAACAATAAAATTTATAAACTTTAATAAATAGCTATAAAAATATAAAACTATTGATAAATAATTCTAATATTAATATTAATATTAATATAGAGCTATATAAAAATAATAATAATAACAATAATAATAATAATAACAGGTCTAGTATCATGTTTACCTTCCTCTTATTACAAAAAAAATTGTAGTTCTCGAATAGTATTGCTAGTTAGCTATGAAAACATATTGTTTGAACCTGTGTTTCAAACATTATCTCGAGTGAAAACGAAGTAAGGGAGTTCACTCAACTTAACTAAATAAGATTATAGATTGATGCAAATAGAATTTATGTATGTAAATGTAAATGTGTGTATAAAAATTGGTGTGTTTGATGCTAAATGGAACTTTATCAAAAAAGCCTAAACTGTCTAATGAGAGGTTGGGACATAAAAGGTCTTTGCACCCCCCTCCTCATCTCAAATTTCTTAAAGTCTATAATTCACTTTATTTTGCATCTATATTTTAAAGTTTACTCTCGCCCATCTACAACATTTTCCTTGTCTTTTTTAAACCATGCCTAATTTTTTTAATAATGTAATATGATTCAAATAAAAAAATAAAAAAAAATGATGTGAAAATAATAAGGATCTTGATGAAGTACAAAAGTTTATTGAAGAAGTATTGTCGAGAAACTCGAGAACGCAGTGTTATTGATTCAAATGAGGTTTTGACCTCATTTCTCTGATATAACAATGCCATGTAATATTCAGTCATAATTAATTCTTTATAATGACAATTCAAAAAATTAGGACTTAGAATTTCAACAAAAAAACCAAATATACTTGTAATTTACACAGCTCTTGACTCAAACCCATAATCATTATATATGTTCATTAATTAAAAATGAGTTGGCAAATNGTTCAAATGAGGTTTTGACCTCATTTCTCTGATATAACAACGCCATGTAATATTCAGTCAAAATTAATTCTTTAATAATAATGACAATTCAAAAAATTAGGACTTAGAATTTCAACAAAAAAACCAAATATACTTATAATTTACACAGCTCTTGACTCAAACCCATAATCATTATATATGTTCATTAATTAAAAATGAGTTAGCAAGTTTCGATCTTGTTGTTATTCTATAATGGTGAATAAGTTATATCTGACAACTTCAACCCGATCAACATAGGTGGTCATTTCCGACCTCTTTTTTTATAGATGTAAAATGTGATGTATGCAATTATATGTTTAATTTCTGTAATAGTTGTTCTTTCAAAAACTTTGATCCAAAGGAAAAACTAAGTAAATTTTTCACTATGAAACAAATAAGAATACAATTATAATATTTAAATATGGGATACTACGCAAGTATATGAATCGTTATCAAGTAATATAGGACTTTTTGATTAAACCCCGAATGTCGAACCCACAGGGAAGACTGCAATATGCACTTAAGAAAACTAGAAAGTTTAGATGACAAAAATCTACTTAGCAAAATATTCTTACTTAAGATGTTATAATATGAAAGAAAATTCAATTTTTTTTGTAGTTTTTGTTTTATGAAAATAAAATAAGCAACTAATTAACTTAACTAAATATTTGCAAGATGAAGGTTATATAANATGTGATGTATGCAATTATATGTTTAATTTCTGTAATAGTTATTCTTTCAAAAACTTTGATCCAAAGCAAAAACTAAGTAAATTTTTCACTATGAAACAAATAAGAATACAACTATAATATTTAAATATGGGATACTACGCAAGTATATGTATAGTTATCAAGAAATATAGGACTTTTTGATTAAACCCCGAATGTCACCCACAGGGAAGACTGCAATATGCACTTAAGAAAACTAAAAAGTTTAGATGACAAAAATCTACTTAGCAAAATATTCTTACTTAAACTTAAGATGTTATAATATGAAAGAAAATTCAATTCTTTTTGTAGTTTTTGTTTTATGAAAATAAAATAAGCAACTAATTAACTTGACTAAATATTTGCAAGATGAAGGTTATATAAGTAAAAAACTTTTTCCTTATAATGAATCAGTAATAAGTATAAAAATTCTTTTGTGGAAGTATACTAAATGTGTTGTGTCAAATAAGAGAAATAATATTTTATACCCTTACTAGAGATGCTATAAAAAACATTGGCTAATCTATAGTTTAAATAGTCTTGAAGACCACTCTAGATTTCCCTCTTCTCCCTCCACCTGGGGGCTAATATCTTGTATCAAAACTTAAAACTATAAATCAAATTTGGGGTNCAATAATATTTTATACCCTTACTAGAGATGCTATAAAAAATATTGGCTAATCTATAGTTTAAATAGTCTTGAAGACCACTCTAGAGTTCCCTCTTCTCCCTCCACCTGGGGGCTAATATCTTGTATCAAAACTTAAAACTATAAATCAAATTTGGGGTTTTAGCCTGTCACTCAAAAGTTCTATAATTCTACACCCTTGAAAAGTTTATTTTCCTTTTTTTTTTTTGCACTCAACCCCATGAACTACATTCTCTTCCATGAAATGAATATGGGATTCCAACCATTTGTTNTCTTTTTTTTTGCACTCAACCCCATGAACTACATTCTCTTCCATGAAATGAATATGGGATTCCAACCATTTGTTGACTGAGACAATACAATCTCGGATCTTACATGTTCTCACAACAGGTATTAACATCTTAATTGGTCAAATCAAAAAATAAATGAAGTGCAAGGTTTCAAATCATCATAAATTCTTCCAACATTGAAGTCTAATACTTCACACAATTTCCTTTAAACACTTAATCACTTATCATTTTAAGAAAAAAGACAAAGAAAACTACTCAGAATCCATGGAGAAAACACAACCACACATGAGTTTAAAAGTAGAAATCAATAAATATAAATTAAAATCAATTGTGGTCACAAAGATAAACACTTATCTCAAATCCTCTCTACCAAATATCTTGAAGTTCCATTGAATTCTCTTCCTTCACTTACAATACAAACTAACATTCAAAATAAAAATAAAGTGGCCAGCGGCGGTGACTTGGATGGATGGTGGCTGTAAAATCTGATGGATGGTTGGCCTCTGGTGGTTGGCTTTGATGATCCAAGTATTCTTTAATAAAAATCTAAAAGGTGTCTTGGTGTCCCTTCAAAATGTGTCTCCATTCAACAAATCTTCTAGAAGTTGCCTCCTTAAAAGCCAATTGAATGAATTTTCATGTCTATGGGATATTTCCCATGTTTTTACCAAGGGTTGCTTCAAACACCTCTTCAAAAATTCATCTAAATTCAATAAATCATTAAATAACTACTTCTGATGCTTAAGCACGAGGTACTTGAAGCTTAGGCACGAGCCTCTGGCGCTTAGGCAACAGACCTGAGCGCTTAGGCTCCCGATTCATTNATTTTTACCAAGGGTTGCTTCAAACACCTCTTCAAAAATTCATCTAAATTCAATAAATCATTAAATAACTAATTCTAACGCTTAAGCACGGGGTACTTGAAGCTTAGGCACGAGCCTCTGGCGCTTAGGCAACAGACCTGAGCGCTTAGGCTCCCGATTCATTTTTGCATCTCTCTTTATTTTTGCTCCAAATTTGAACCTTTTTCACTCATTTTTGCATTTTTCATCCATTTGATTGCACCTGAAAGAAAAACACACAAATACATTTCATTAAAGCGCAATATCTCAAAAATAGGTATAAAAATGTGTATAAAAATACAATATATTTTAGGTGTATCAAAATCCCCCAAACTTAAAATGTTACTTGTCCTCAAGTGAACCTTCAATATTTAAAAACCAACATAAGTAGATGATGTATATGAATTTCTTTAGGAGTTAACAAAATTTTGATATAAAAATATAATAGTCAAATTTAGAAAAAATATTAGTAAATGAGACCAACTCAGAGTATAGAAATTTTTAATGTTAAGAAATAAGAAAATATGAGTTTCTATCTAATTCAAAAATATTTTAGATTCTCCAAAAATAAAGTTTAGGTATTTTATTTTCTCTACTTAAAAATTTTTTATTAAGTATATTTTTACTTACTATATTATACCCATAAGTTTAAGAGTTTCTAAAGTCTTTATACTTTAAAAAT
Source organism: Phalaenopsis hybrid cultivar (assembly GCA_002079205.1). Lineage (NCBI taxonomy): Eukaryota > Viridiplantae > Streptophyta > Magnoliopsida > Asparagales > Orchidaceae > Phalaenopsis > Phalaenopsis hybrid cultivar. The sequence continues at coordinate 291,021 of JXCR01147119.1, forward strand.
ATCAGATGTGGAACCAATTTTTAATTAAGCACTAATCCTCAAGTTTCTCCTCCATTTTTCAATTTTCTTTTCTTTTTCTTTTTCTTTTTTTTCTATTTTTTTTTTTATTTTTTATTTTTTATTCTTTTCTTTTTCTTTTTCTTTTTCTTTTCTTTTCATTTCAGGAAAATATTACTATATATGGATAGGTCTTTAATGATTTTGAATCCCACTCTTCCTTTCCTAAAGCANATTAAGTATAATTTTACTTACTATATTATACCCATAAGTTTAAGAGTTTTTAAAGTCTTTATACTTTAAAAATATCAGATGTAGAACCAATTTTTAATTAAGCACTAATCCTCAAGCTTCTCCTCCATTTTTCAATTTTATTTTCTTTTTCTTTTTTCTTTGTTTTTCTTTTTATTTTATTTTTTTTATTCTTTTCTTTTTCTTTTTCTTTTTCTTTTCTTTTCTTTTCAGGAAAATATTACTATATATGGATAGGTCTTTAATGATTTTGAATCCCACTCTTCCTTTCCTAAAGCAAAGAGTTGATACTTTTCCTTCACTTATAAACATAATAATAGTTTTGAAAATTAATTTCAATAAAATAAATTTAAGTTTTGAAAATAAAAATCTAAATCTNAAAACATAATAATAGTTTTGAAAATTAATTTCAATAAAATAAATTTAAGTTTTGAAAATAAAAATCTAAATCTTCTAACTTTTTCAAAAATACAATCTTTCCTACTAAAGATAGTTACACTATATTTAGCATTTTCCACATTAAGAAAAATTTTTAACTTTAAGTTTTTCTTCATTACTATAAATTTTATCTAAATTCTCTTACTTATTTCTATATTAAAATTTTACTTCCCTAATATAACTTCATATACATAATCATTTTTCTTTAAATCAAAATCAAATTTATTTGAAATACATTTGAGAACAAATAAATTTTTAAGTTCTTAAGAAAATTTTTCATCCTTCCCCCAAACTTAAATTTTTAATAAAAAAAATAAAAAATTTTAGCATAATATAAATATTGGCAGGAATAAAAACTAAAAATAACATGCTTGCATGAATTTTCATATCTTAAATAAGCAAGTACAAAAATTAATAATAGGAGTAAAAATTTTAAATTGGTCAAATTTTAATTTTCTTAACATATAGAGATTCATCAGACTTTTATGTAGTGGAGTATAACATAAAAGCAAACAAACACACTAACAAACATACATGATTGCAACATAAATAAAAATAATTGGTAGTAAATTAAAAATCTTAAACATGCAGCTTTTAAGTAAGAAGTTAGCTAGACTCTAAACCTTCCTNTAAAAAAAAATTGGTAGTAAATTAAAAATCTTAAACATGCAGCTTTTAAGTAAGAAGTTAGCTAGACTCTAAACCTTCCTACGATCTAGAATTAAGTTCTACACAGAGTAACTAAATACATTAAACAACACAATTATCACAATTAGTACCATTAAACATAATAATTAATCACAAAACACAAATACATCATAGTAGGTGTACAAAACAAAATATAGCAGTCTCAACAATAATAACTAAAAACAAAATAGAAAGTACAGAACAACTGCACTAACAACAGTTCATAACAACACATGCACTAAAAATATTAAACAAAACTAAAGATTCAAACTAATCATTATTCTCCTCTTCATCACTATCTTCACTACGCTAAACAGCTGCAGGCTCATATGGTGGATATCTAGGGTACTAAGGAAATACAACATCCTGGTTAACTCTCATAAGGTTTTCCATAGCTAAGTTGAATTCACCATCATAATCACTATGTCTCTTCATATACCCATCCATATGCTCAGCAAAGTATTCTAAGTTTGATACCTCATCCGCAGTATGGTTAACATTGCCCAAAATTCTCTGTAATAACTGAGACTGAGAATTAGATCAAGAAGTCTGACCTTGTGATGTAGAAGCATGTGAAGTAGAAGCTCGTGACGTCGAAGCAGCAGAACTACTGGAGAATCCACCCATTCAGACAAAAATAAAATTATGTGAATAAGGTTTCACATTCACACTGGTAATGGGCTTTAGTGGCTGTAAGATCTCCTCCCAGCTATCAAATCAAACTTCAGCCCACTCGCATAAAGAAAAGATCAAGGATGTAAATCCCAAACTTGCAGTAGTAGCAACAATGGCAGAACTGGTAATAACTTCATGAATCAAAGCACCAATATCAAAAGGCTTGAACTGTTGAATGCAATAGTTCAAGGTTGCTCGATCTTGAGTCACTTCACTTAAATGATTTGTAGGTAGCAGGCGAGCAGAAATAAAATAATGTCATGCCTTTACAGTGACATTCAAACTTTGAAGCAAAAAAGTTTACTCTTCTTTTATTTGTGATCTTCCAAAGCCCTCTTCCATCGGTCAAAGATGAAATAATCTTGTCTAGCTCCCCCTCTGTAGGACTATAATTTGAATAAAAACACAAAGTACTCGGGGGAAAATGATAAAATTGATTAATCACCTCAGGTGAAAAAGGCAATGTCTTCCCCCTCACCATGACTCCTTCTTCAGCTTCAGTGAGATTCACATAGAACTCCAGCACAACAGAAATCACTGCAACAGCAGAAAAACAACATAACCGCTCCCACTGGCGGCGAACAATCAAATCTTCAACAGCTCCTCCCAGACTTTTAAAACACTGCTCAGGAATCAATTTTCTTGAATGCAGTGCATCACAGTATCGATCCTGGGCTCTCAAACTAACAAATTTCTTTGAATCAATTGGAGCCTTCCCCTTACTCCTCTTCATTCTTGGTATCATTTCTAAATAATGTATAAAATTCACAAATAATTCCAAATTCAACTCCAAATTAATAAACTTAACTTCTAAAAGCTTGAACTAACAAATACATGCCTTTTCCACAGATTTTTCTCAAATTTTCATAATGAATCTTGATTTTCAGGTTAGCTCATGAATGTGCTCAAAATACATGGTGAAAATAAAAAAATTTTCCATAGAAGTGAAGCTCTTACCTCAAGGATACCAAATCTAGCAATTTTTGCCTCAAATCTCCAAGAAATCTTTAAATATGGTGAGCCCTAAGTTCAAAATCATGAAATCTCGAGGTTTAAGATGAAGTTGAGGTTTATTAATGGTGTTTTCGGTCTAATTTTTCACTTAAAATAGTTCGTGAATCGGTTTTTGTGAACTGGCGCTTAAGCGCGAATGGTTTGGTGTTATGGCGCTCGTTCGGCACTATGGCACCTGTCTCTCGGTTTAGGCAGCACTTAAGCGTGGGCCTTGGCACTTAGGCACCAATGCACAAATTTTGATTTTTTTTTATTTAAGTGAAATGCACTCCTAGCCTAAGTCAACCAACCCTGAATGGCCTCAAAACACTTTATATACCTTTTCCTTCCCTCTTAACTCTCCTCTTACTCAAGATTCAACAATCTTAATTAATTTGATCCAACACACAATAATGCAAAATTTTACACAAACAAAACACTTATATTCATTTACAAACATTTTCAAATACATAAATTCTCAATCCAAATAGTCTCGGATAAGAAAATTTCTAATACAAACACTAGACAATTTTAACATAAATAACATACTAAACACACTTAACATTAAACAAAGACTAAACACATAAACAATAAACAATGAATTAAATTCCATTCGCTAGTCAATAGAACGAATTATGGCCTATCATTAGTCTCTCCTTTAGCATTTGGAATGTATATCTGAAAGAACGGACGATGATTAATAACTCTGGTTGAATCTTCTTCAATCCACTTGTTCTTCAAAAACATAGCCTTGTTCGCTTTTTCTATAAAACTGGTATGGCTAAACTTCATCTTAAGTTGCCATCCCATATTATCAAGATGCATGTTAACTTCCATTACTTTTGCTTCAATTTAAGCCACGTTAGCCTCAATCTTAGTGATTTTCTACGATATTCCTTCGATACTAACTGCGAGGAAACTGTTATATAACTCTTGCACACTCTAACTAATAAACTTCTTTCTTATTGCCTCCTCCTTCCTTAAATCACTCTCTCAAGATGACATTTTTCCAAAGCTCTTTTTTTCACTAAGGATTAGGGTTAGAATTAAATTATGGTAAAAATCCTTACATAACCCTTCTATTTATAGGCTCATACTCTCCTATAACTCTTAGGCATGTCCTAGAACTGTTTCCCACGTCAAATCTAACTAAATCTCAGTTAAAACTTCTCAAAACTGAAATTTGCACATGTTTTTAAACTATCGTGCTTAAGTGTCGGATATTGGCGTTGAAGCGCCAATGCTCAATTTAGCACAGGTCAACTTAACATCCAAATACACATTCTAACATGTATAATTCATCTTTAAAGGTCTTAGAATAACCACTAACTTAATATATAATCAAAAATACTACAAAAAATTTCTAAATCACACACAACATCACAATAATAAAAACAAACACACGGATAACTATGGGTTGCCTCTCACAGAGCGCTTGCTTTAACGTCATCAGCCTGACATAACCAGTGCTTATTATGGTTGACCCAACATCAAAAAATCATTTAATTTAAGTTGGTCAGCTAAAAAATAGGATTCCAGCCTGTGATCATTCACTTTGAATATTTTATCAGTTTTAGGATCTTTGATATCCATAGCTCCATAGAGAAAAACATCATCACAACAAATGGGCCCATCCATCTGGACTTAAGTTTGCCAGGAAATAATCTTAATATTGCATTGTAAAGCAAAACTTGTTGCCCTGGCTGAAAATTTTTAGTAAAAATCCTTTGATCGTGCCACATCTTCATCTTTTCTTTGTAAATCTTAGCACTTTCATAAGATTCATTTCTTATCTCTTCAAGCTCATTTAATTGCAATAACATTTTCTCACCAACATCTTTTAAATTGTAATCAAACTCTTTAATTGTCCAATATGCTTTAAGCTCAAGTTCAACTGGTAAGTGACAAGCTTTCCCAAATATTAGCCTGTATGGGGACATTCCTATAGGAGTTCTATATGCTGTTCTATAAGCCCACAAAGCATGGTCAAGTTTGACTAACCAACGCATTTTGGTTGGATTCACGGATTTTTCCAATATTCTTTTAATTTCATGATTGGATAATTCAGTCAAACCACTTGTCTGAGGATGATAAGTACTAGCAATTTTATGGTTTATATTATATTTCTTTAATAATGTCTTCATTATTGCATTTCTGAAATGACTTCCCCNAACTAACCAACCCATTTTGGTTGGATTCACGGATTTTTCCAATATTCTTTTAATTTCATGATTGGATAATTCAGCCAAACCACTTGTCTGAGGATGATAAGTAGTAGCAATTTTATGGTTTATATTATATTTCTTTAATAATGTCTTCATTATTGCATTTCTGAAATGACTTCTCCCATCATTTATGATTACTCTCGGCATCCCAAATCTACAAAATATTTTTGTTCTTAAAAACTTTGTAACACTTTGAGCATCACATCAAGGTAAAGTAATAACTTCTATCCATTTAGATACATAATCTACTGCTAACAATAGATATAAATTTTTAAAAGATGGTATAAATGGTCCCATGAAATCTAATCCCCAAACATCAAATATCTCAACTTCTAACACATAATTGAGGGGCATTTCATTCCTTCTAGAAATATTGCCTACTCGTTGACATCAATCACAAGTTTTGATATAAGCATTAACATCTTTAAAAATTGTAAGCCAATAAAATCCAGATTGTAAAATTGTGTATATTGTTTTATCAGCACCAAAATGTTTCCCAAAATCAGAATTATGACATTTTTGGATAATTTCATAAGCTTCTTCTAAAGGCACACATTTCAAATGATCAGATCATTTCCTTATTTATATAAATATGGGTCATCCCAAAAATAAGTTCTTAGCTTTAAATAAAAATTTCCTCTTCTGTTGGTATGTCATTCGATTGGGTATAATATCACTAACAATAAAATTCACAATGTCGACATACCATGGAACACGCCACACGTTAACATTGAACAATTCTTCATCTGGAAAATGTTCATTAATCTCTTTTCAAAACTAAGTATTTTTTTCTAATTCAAGTCTGGACAAATGATCAGCAATTTGATTATCAGTTCCCTTTCTATCTACTATTTTAAAGTCAATTTCTTGCAAAAGAAGGACCCATCTTATCAATCTTGGTTTTGCATCCTTCTTTTTCATTAATTATTTGATATCGGAATGATCTGTATGCACAATACCTTTAGTTCCAATTAAGTATGATCTAAATTTATCAAAAGCATATACTACAGCTAATAACTCTTTCTCAGTTGTGGTATAACTAATTTGAGCTTCATTAAGAGTTTTACTAGCATAGTAGATAACTTTGAAAATCTTATCATGTTTTTGTCCTAAAACAACTCCAATAGCATAATCACGTACATCGCACATCAATTCAAAATGTTTTCCCCAATCTGGTGAAATAATAATTGGTGTAGTGACTAATTTTTCTTTTAATAATTTAAAAGCTTTTAGGCACTCTTTATCATAATTAAAAATTACATCTTTTCAAGTAAATGGCATATAAGCTTAGCAATTTTTGAAAATTCCTTAATATACCGTCTGTAGAATCCAGCATGTCCTAAAAAACTCCAAATTTTCTTCACACTTGTTGGGTGAGGTAAATTATCTATTACTTGAATTTTTGCAGGGTCTACTTTCATACTATTTTCTGAAATTTGATGTCCCAAAACTATTCTTTCTGCTATCATAAATTGGCATTTTTCCCAATTAAGGACTAAATTTATTTCTTCGTAGTGATTAAGAACTTTTGATAAATATTCTAAACATGATTCAAATGAAGTTCCAAACACTGAAAAAGTATCCATAAAAACTTCAATCCCTTTTTCAATTAAATCACAAAAAATAGACATCATATATCTTTAAATGTAGCAGGTGTGCATTACATAAATCAAAAGGCATTCTTCTAAAAGAAAATGTATCATAAGGACTGGTAAAAATTGTTTTCTCTTGATCCTCATGAGCTATTTGTATTTGATGATAACCAGTATATCCATCTAGAAAATAAAAGTATTTTATGTCTAGCTAGTCTATCCAGCATTTGATCTAGAAAGGGTAACAGAAAATGATCTTTCCTAGTGGCGAGATTTAAATTTCTGTAATCAATACATATTTGACATCCTGTGACTTTTCTTGTTGGTATTAACTCATTTTGTTCATTTAAAGTCACATTCACTCCCCCTTTCTTAGGGAACGCAGTGAATTGGACTAACCCATGCACTATCTAAAATAGGGTAGATAATTCCATCATCTAACTATTTTAGAATTTCTTTCTTAACAACTTCTTTCATAATAGGATTCAATCTCCTTTGAGGATCAGCCCTGGGTTTGCAGTTCTCTTCCATATGAACTCTATGCATACAAATTGAATAACTGATTCATTTTATATCAGCAATTGTTCATCCAAAGTTTTTCTTAATACTCCTTAAAGTTTTCATTAAATTCTCTTTCTCTGGAGTTAACTTTGAAGAAATTATAATAGGTAATGTAGAGGAATCACCTAAAAAGGCATACTTCCAATGTTCAGGAAGCAACTTCAATTCAAGCTCCGGAGGTTTTTCAATTGATGGACAAAAAGATGTATATTTTTCTGTCGTGTCTAAATCTTCAAAATTTTCTCGAACATAATTTGAATCTTCCATATATAAATCTTCATATTGATCTAATTCTCATTCTTGTTCGTGTTCCAACTCTTTAAATTCAGATTTTTCTTCAATATTTTCTTTGAAATAACATTCACTTAAATATCTTTTCACATTCATTCTATAGCATTCATCATCATTACCGTTTGCAGGATATTTCATTGATTTGGAAATATTAAATGTAAATGTTTGATCATTGACATGCATAGTTAATTCTCTTTTATGCACATATATCATTTCTCTTCCTGTGGCTAGGAAAGGCCTCCCCCAAAATGATAGGTATCTCATTATCTTCCTTCATATCTAGCACAATGAAATCAACAAGAAAGATAAATTGACCCACTTTCACTAGGACATCTTCTATAACTCTCTTAGGATATATTATTGAATGATCTGCTAGCTATAGAGTTACAGTAGTAGGGGATATTTCTCATAATCTCATTTTTTTTAAATATTGATAATGGCATAAGGTTGATGCTTACTTCTAAATCACATAAAGCTTTCCCATAAAATATGTCTTCTGTTGCACATGGAATTGTAAAGCTACCAGAATTTTTAAGATTTTCAAGAAGTTTTTTTCTGAATTATAGCACTACACTCCTCACTAAGTGCAACAGTCTCATTATCTTCGAACTTTCTTTTCCTGTTAAGAACATCCTTCATAAAATTTTCATAGCTTGACATTTGTTCTAGAGCTTTAGAAAATGAAATATTAATTATAAGCTTCTTAAAAATTTCCAAAAATTTTGAAAATTACTTATCCAACTTTTGTTGTCGAAGCCTCTGAGAAAATGGAGGTGGTAGTTTGTCTAAATCAACTTTAAGTGGAGAAATAGGTCTCTCTAAACCTTTTGGAGCGTCCTCTTTTGGTTCTTCAATCTCTTCTCTCTCTACTTCGGTCTCTTTACCTTCCAATTCTCTTCTGCTTCTAAGTTGAAAGGCTTTTACTTGCTCTTAATTATGGTCTTTTGGATTTACTTCTGTATTACTAGGAAGTGTTCCTTGGGATCTGTTACTTAATGAATTTGTTCTTTGTTTNAAATATTGATAATGACATAAGGTTGATGCTTACTCCTAAATCACATAAAGCTTTCCCATAAAATATGTCTTCTGTTGCACTTGGAATTGTAAAGCTACCAGAATCTTTATGATTTTCAAGAATTTTTTTCTGAATTATAGCACTACACTCCTCACTAAGTGCAGCAGTCTCATTATCTTCAAACTTTCTTTTCCTGTTAAGAACATCCTTTATAAAATTTTCATAGCTTGACATTTGTTTTAGAGCTTTAGAAAATGAAATATTAATTATAAGCTTCTTAAAAATTTCCAAAAATTTTGAAAATTACTTATCCAACTTTTGTTGTTGAAACCTCTGAGGAAATGGAGGTGGTAGTTTGTCTAAATCAACTTTAAGTGGAGAAATTGGTCTCTCTAAACCTTTTGGAGCGTCCTCTTTTGGTTCTTCAATCTCTTCTCTCTCTACTTCAGTCTCTTTCCCTTCCAATTCTCTTCTGCTTCTAAGTTGAAAGGATTTTACTTGCTCTTAATTATGGTCTTTTGGATTTACTTCTGTATTATAGGAAGTGTTCCTTGGGATCTGTTACTTAATGAATTTGTTCTTTGTTTCAATTGATTCTTAATATTTTTAATTGTAGCTCATTGACTTTGTAATTGATTTCCCATTTGTAACACCACTTCTTAACAACTTCTTCTCCTTGAATTGTGGATTAATGTTAAAACCTGGAGGATACGTAGGTCTATAATTATTATTCCCTTAATTGTTCCAGTTTTCCAATGGGTTGACTTGGTTTTTCGCCCATTGCTGATTACTACCACCCAAAATATTGTTCCAGTTAAAGTTAGNCGTGGGTCTATAATTATTATTCCCTTAATTGTTCCAGTTTCCCAATGGGTTGACTTGGTTTTTCGCCCATTGCTGATTACTACCACCCAAAATATTGTTCCAGTTAAAGTTAGGATAGTTCTTCCAACCTGGATTATAATAATTTAAATATAGGTTAATTATGGCATTTAAGGTCTCTAATGATGCTTGAGAATCTATCATTTGGCTTAATGAATTCTCTTCAATCATGAAAATTGGTTGAGAAAAATTAACTCCANTTTATGGCATTTAAGGTCTCTAATGATGCTTGAGAATCTATCATTTGGCCTAATGAATTCTCTTCAATCATGAAAATTGGTTGAGAAAAGTTAACTCCAAATTGGTCTAACTTCCTTGAAATTGCAGCAACTTGATTTGCTAACATGGAAAAAACATCAATTTAATTCATATTGGCTACTTTCTTAAGATTTACCCTTTCATAAGGCCATTTAAAATTATTGGTAGCCATTTCAAGCATAAGCGTCATGAAATGGTTTTGACATCAATGAACCACCAGTAGTGGCATCGATAATAGATCTAAGAGATCCAGCTAATTCATTATAAAATGTTTGAATTATTAACCAATCTGGTATAGTATGGTGTGGACACTTTNGAGAGATCCAGCTAATTCATTATAAAATGTTTGAATTATTAACCAATCTGGTATAGTATGGTGTGGAAACTTTCTTAAGAGTTCTTTAAATCATTCTCAAGCTTCATAAATAGAGTCTCCTTCATACTGATTAAAAGATGTAATATCATTTCTAAGCTTCACAGTTTTTTTTGGTGGAAAATATTTAGCGAGAAATTTCTGTGTTAAATCATTCCAAGTTCTGATAAATCCATGTGATAACGAATGTAATCATATCTTATCCTTATCCCTCAATGAGAAAGANAGCTTCATAAATAGAGTCTCCTTCATACTGACTAAAAGATGTAATATCATTTCTAAGCTTCACAGTTTTTTTTGTGGAAAATATTTAGCGAGAAATTTCTGTGTTAAATTATTCCAAGTTCTGATAAATCCATGTGATAACGAATGTAATCATATCTTATCCTTATCCCTCAATGAGAAAGANCAAAACTAAGTATTTTTTTCTAATTCAAGTCTGGACAAATGATCAGCAATTTGATTATCAGTTCCCTTTCTATCTACTATTTTAAAGTCAATTTCTTGCAAAAGAAGGACCCATCTTATCAATCTTTGTTTTGCATCCTTCTTTTTCATTAATTATTTGATATCAGAATGATCTGTATGCACAATACATTTAGTTTCAATTAAGTATGATCTAAATTTATCAAAAGTATATACTACAGCTAATAACTCTTTCTCAGTTGTGGTATAATTAATTTGAGCTTCATTAAGAGTTCTACTAGCATAGTAGATAACCGAAAATATTATCATGCTTTTGTCCTAAAACAACTCCAATAGCATAATCACGTACATCGCACATCAATTCAAAATGTTTTCCCCAATCTATTGAAATAATAATTGGTGTAGTGACTAATTTTTCTTTTAATAATTTAAAAGCTTCTAGGCACTCTTTATCATAATTAAAAATTACATCTTTTCAAGTAAATGGCATATAGGCTTAGCAATTTTTGAAAAGTCCTTAATATACCGTCTGTAGAATCCAGCATGTCCTAAAAACTCCACATTTTCTTCACACTTGTTGGGTGAGGTAAATTATTTATTACTTGAATTTTTGCAGGGTCTACTTTCATACTATTTTCTGAAATTTGATGTCCCAAAACTATTCTTTCTGCTATCATAAATTGGCATTTTTCCCAATTAAGGACTAGATTTATTTCTTCGTAGTGATTAAGAACTTTTGATAAATATTCTAAACATGATTCAAATGATGTTCCAAACACTAAAAAAGTATCCATAAAAACTTCAATCCCTTTTTCAATTAAATCACAAAAAATAGACATCATATATCCTTAAAATGTAGCAGGTGTGCATTACATAAACCAAAAGGCATTCTTCTAAAAGAAAATGTATCATAAGGACTGGTAAAAGTTGTTTTCTCTTGATCCTCATGAGCTATTTGTATTTGGTGATAACCAGTATATCCATCTAGAAAATAAAAGTATTTATGTCTAGCTAGTCTATCCAGCATTTGATTTAGAAAGGGTAACAGAAAATGATCTTTCCTAGTGGCGAGATTTAAATTTCTATAATCAATACATATTTGTCATCCTGTGATTTTTCTTGTTGGTATTAACTCATTTTGTTCATTTAAAGTCACAGTCACTCCCCCTTTCTTAGGGAACGCAGTGAATTGGACTAACCCGTGCACAATCTAAAATAGGGTAGATAATTCCAGCATCTAACTATTTTAGAATTTCTTTCTTAACAACTTCTTTCATAATAGGATTCAATCTCCTTTGAGGATCAGCCCTGGGTTTGCAGTTCTCTTCCATATGAATTCTATGCATACAAACTGAATAACTGATTCCTTTTATATCAGCAATTGTTCATCCATAGTTTTTCTGAATACTCCTTAAAGTTTTCATTAAATTCTCTTCTTCTGGAGTTAACTTTGAATAAATTATAATAGGTAATGTAGAGGAATCACCTAAAAAGGCATACTTCAAATGTTTAAGAAGCAACTTCAATTCAAGCTCCGGAGGTTTTTCAATTGATGGACAAAAAGATGTATATTTTTCTATCGTGTCCAAATCTTCAAAACTTTCTCGAACATAATTTGAATCTTCCATATATAAATCTTCATATTGATCTAATTCCTATTCTTGTTCGTGTTCCAACTCTTTAAATTCAGATTTTTCTTCAATATTTTCTTTGAAATAACATTCACTTAAATATCTTTTCACATTCATTCTATAGCATTCATCATCTTTACCGTTTGCAGGATATTTCATTGATTTGGAAATATTAAATGTAAAGGTTTGATCATTGACGTGCATAGTTAATTCTCTTTTATGCACATATATCATTTCTCTTGTTGTGGCTAGGAAAGGCCTCCCCCAAAATGATAGGTATCTCATTATCTTCCTTCATATCTAGCACAATGAAATCAACAAGAAAGATAAATTGACCCACTTTCACTAGGACATCTTCTATAACTCTCTTAGGATATATTATTGAATGATCTGCTAGCTATAGAGTTACAGTAGTAGGGGATATTTCTCATAATCTCATTTTTTTTAAATATTGATAATGGCATAAGGTTGATGCTTACTTCTAAATCACATAAAGCTTTCCCATAAAATATGTCTTCTGTTGCACATGGAATTGTAAAGCTACCAGAATTTTTAAGATTTTCAAGAAGTTTTTTTCTGAATTATAGCACTACACTCCTCACTAAGTGCAACAGTCTCATTATCTTCGAACTTTCTTTTCCTGTTAAGAACATCCTTCATAAAATTTTNCTGTCATTTCTTGAAATTTTTCAGTAATTTTTAATTTCTAATTTTTTCTAATAATTCTTTCTAATTCAGAATAGTAAAGCAGAAGTCTTGTGGAACCAAAACTATGCATACATTACTATAAAACACATANTTGTCATTTCTTGAAATTTTTCAGTAATTTTTAATTTCTAAATTTTTCTAATAGTTGTTTCTAATTCAGAATAGTAAAGCAGAAGTCTTGTGGAACCAAAACTATGCATACATTACTATAAAACACATAAAATAAAATAAAATAAAAACACACAAATAAGAACTTAATATAAAAACAACACTACAATATTAATCTTAAAGTTTAAAGAAGACTTTGTAAAAATAGAAATTTTTGCTTTCTAAAAACTCTTTTTTTTTAATTTTGCTTCTGCTTCCCCGGCAATATCGTCAAAAACTTAATTCTAACTTTTTTTATAGATGTAAAATGTGATGTATGCAATTATATGTTTAATTTCCTTAATAGTTATTCTTAATTTGCAATAAAATCAAAAACTACGATCCAAAGCAAAAGCTAAGTAATTTTTTCATTATGAAACAAATAAGAATACAATTATAATATTTAAATATGGGATACTACGCATGCATATGTATCGTTATCAAGTAATATAGGACTTTTTAATTAAGCCCCGAATATCTAACCCATAGGGAAGACTGCAATATACACTTAAGAAAACTAAAAAGTTTAAATGACAAAAATCTNTAATTTTGCTTCTGCTTCCCCGGCAATATCATCAAAAACTTAATTCTAACTTTTTTATAGATGTAAAATGTGATGTATGCAATTATATGTTTAATTTCCTTAATAGTTATTCATAATTTGCAATAAAATCAAAAACTTCGATCCAAAGCAAAAGCTAAGTAATTTTTTTCATTATGAAACAAATAAGAATACAATTATAATATTTAAATATGGGATACTACGCAAGTATATGTATCGTTATCAAGTAATATAGGACTTTTTGATTAAGCCTCGAATATCTAACCCATAGGGAAGACTGCAATATACACTTAAGAAAACTAAAAAGTTTAAATGACAAAAATCTACTTAGCAAAATATTCTTACTTAAACTTAAAATGTTATAATATGAATGAAAATTCAATTCTTATTGTAATTTTTGTTTTATGAAAATAAAGTAAGCAACTANTGTTATAATATGAATGAAAATTCAATTCTTATTGTAATTTTTGTTTTATGAAAATAAAGTAAGCAACTAATTAACTTAACTAAATATTTGCAAGATCAATGCTATATAAGTAAAATAACTTTTTCCTTTTCATGAACCAGTAATAAGTATAAAAATTCTTTTGTGGAAGTATACTAAATGTGTTGTGCCAAATAGGAGCAATGATATTTTTTAAGGAAAAAGATAAAGAAAACTACTCAAAATCCATGAAAAAAACACAACCACAAATGAGTTTAAAAGTAGAAATCATGCACACAAATAAGAAATCTAAATTAAAACCAANGTTTTTAAGGAAAAAGATAAAGAAAACTACTCAAAATCTATGGAAAAAATACAACCACAAATGAGTTTAAAAGTAGAAATCATGCACACAAATAAGAAATCTAAATTAAAACCAAGTGTAGTCATAAAGATAAACACTTATCTCAAATTCTCTCCACCAAATGTCTTGATGTTCCTTTGAATTCTTTTCCTTCACTCACAATACAAACTAAAACTCAAAATCTCCACCTAAATGCCTTGAAGTTCCTTTGAATTCTCTTCCTTCACTCACAATACAAACTAATACTCAGAATAAAAAGAAAGTGGTCAGCAGCGGAGGCGGTGACTTGGATGGATGATGGCTGTAAAATCTGATGGGTGGTTGGCTTTGATGATCCAAATNATAACACTCAAAATAAAAAGAAAGTGGTCGGCAGCGGAGGCGGTGACTTGGATGGATGATGGCTGTAAAATCTGATGGGTGGTTGGCTTTGATGATCCAAATCCTCTTTAATAAAAATCAAAAATGTGTCTTGGTGTCCCTACAAAATGTGTCTCTACTCAATGAATCTTCTAAAAGTTGCCTCCTCAAAAGCCAATTGAATAAATTTTCGTGTNCAAAATGTGTTGGTGTCCCTTCAAAATGTGTCTCTACTCAATGAATCTTCTAAAAGTTGCCTCCTCAAAAGCCAATTGAATAAATTTTCGTGTCCATAGGATATTTCTCACATTTTTACCAAGGGTTGCTTCAAACACCTCTTCAAAAATTCTTCTAAATACAATGTATCATCAAATAACTACTTCTGGCGCTTAAGCGTGGGATATCTGGCGCTTACAGGCAAGCCTCTGGCTCTTATACGTCAAACCTGGGTGCTTAGGCGCTCAAGTTCATTTTTGCTTCTAATTTGACCCTTTTTAACTCCTTTTAGTATTTTTCATCCATTTGATTGTACCTGAAAGAAAAACACATAAATACCTTTCATTAAAGCACAATAACTCAAAAATAGGTATAAAAATGTGTATAAAAATATTATATATTTTAGGTGTATCAGTGGTCATTGTCGACCTCTATATTCATGCACAATCAGCTTATGGGCAACTATACTATAAAGTTATTCATACCTTGAATGGTGATCCTAGGATGCACACTATGTCAATTATTTGTGGATTTCTCATTGGTCACAGAATTGTCGCAACTCCAATTGATGATAACAATGCCGCACTTAATGTACTACAAGAAGTTCAATAACAAAACTTATTATTTTATGTTGTTATTCCATATGAAAATATTAAAATAGTACCTAAAACCACGATATATACTTCAGAATATGTGGCTTGTGATTATATTAATTTTTCTGCATTAGATCTAATGAATTATCAAATAAATAGGTATATTATAGTTCCATTGACAAAAAGATTAGTGTATTAGTTTACAAGTTTAACTTACTCCTAAAGTTGAATTCATACAACTCAGTCCTGTTAAACAATCATCTGTTAAGTTGAGTCATCACCCAATCATACACATTAAAGATAAAGCACATGAAGACAGTCAAATTGCTCATGAGAGGGAAGGATATGAAACAATGAATGGAAGTACAAATGATGACTTAGATAATAGTTCTAATACTAGATTAAGAGCACACGTGGAAACAAATGTAAATAAACTTATTGGTATCCACTTGATTAGGAAGCAACCAACAAATAATGTTCTCATACTTGATGTTATGATATTGAGTAATGAGTATATTCAAGTTTATTATATAGCCGAGTAGTGGGATGAGGATGCCACTTTCTACTTTCCAACAAGTCTCATAAAAATAACATCTGAAAGACAAATTCCTAATATGTTAGCGGAGAGTATTATTTTCACAACCAATGAAGACTTACAGTGTACAATAAACTACTGATGCATTGTCAATAACATTAAATANCGGGATACCTGGCACTTACAGGCGAGCCTCTGGCTCTTATACGTCAAACCTGGGTGCTTAGGCGCTCAAGTTCATTTTTGCTCCTAATTTGACCCTTTTTAACTCCTTTTAGTATTTTTCATCCATTTGATTGTACCTGAAAGAAAAACACATAAATATCTTTCATTAAAGCACAATAACTCAAAAATAGGTATAAAAATGTGTATAAAAATACTATATATTTTAGGTGTATCAGTGGTCATTGTCGATCTCTATATTCCTGCACAATCAGCCTATGGGCAACTATACTATAAAGTTATTCATACCTTGAATGGTGATCCTAGGATGCACACTATATCAATTATTTGTGGATTTCTCACTGGTCACAGAATTGCCGCAACTCCAATTGATGATAACAATGTCGCACTTAATGTACTACAAGAAGTTCAATAACAAAACTTATTATTTTATGTTGTTGTTCCATATTAAAATATTAAAATAGTACCTAAAACCACGATATATACTTCAGAATATGTGGCTTGTGATTATATTAATTTTTCTGCATTAGATCTAATGAATTATCAAATAAATAGGTATATTATAGTTCCATTGACAAAAAGATTAGTGTATTAGTTTACAAGTTTAACTTACTCCTAAAGTTGAATTCATACAACTCAGCCCTGTTAAACAATCATCTGTTAAGTTGAGTCATCACCCAGTCATACACATTGAAGATAAAGCACATGAAGACAGTCAAATTGCTCATGAGAGGGAAGGATATGAAACAATGAATGGAAGTACAAATGATGACTCAGATAATAGTTCTAATAGTAGATTAAGAGCACACGTGGAAACAAATGTAAATAAACTTATTGGTATCCACTTGATTAGGATGCAACCAACAAATAATGTTCTCATACTTGATGTTATGATATTGAGTAATGAGTATATTTAAGTTTATTATATAGCTGAGCAGTGGGATGAGGATGCCACTTTCTACTTTCCAACAAGTCTCATAAAAATAACATTTGAAAGACAAATTCCTAATATGTTAGCGAAGAATATTATTTTCACAACCAATGAAGACTTACAGTGTACAATAAACTACTGATGCATTGTCAATAACATTAAATATGGAATTATAATTTCGAAAAGAATCTCGATTGAGTATAATGTGTCTGCATTATAACTATTCATCACAAACGTGTTGTTGGAATTTAGTGTTGTTGGAATTTAAATGCAGCTATGAGTAAGAGACTTCTGTAGGTTTGGATAAAATGAGAATTAATAACTATTACACGTCCATCTAGAATTTTTACTGATGGACACTGATAGTACACTTTTAAATTCATTTGATATTATATTCTCCCTAATATTAGATGCTGGTTTGACCCAAAGCAAAATAAGATTATTGCTCTAATGAAAGTTAAATTCAATGTTTGAATATCTCATATGAAGGAATGAGATGCAAGGTATAAGACATCAAGACTATAATTGAGAGTTAGGAGTCCTACCATTCATTGCATAAATTGATGGTCATTATTTGTACTATAATATCAGGATCCATTTATAGAATTCAATCTGACGTCACATCTCAATTTCAACATCTTATTTTGGAAATTTAGGCCGACACCTTGGGTTTTCCCAAATCATGAATTGGAGCTAGATTCATGAAGCTTTAAGGGGTAGAAATCACTTCTTTGAGGTANACTGCATTATAACTATTCATCTTGAACGTGTTGTTGGAATTTAAATGCAGCTATGAGTAAGAGACTTCTGTAGGTTTGGAAGAAAATGAGAATTAATAACTATCACACGTCCATCTAGAATTTTTATTGATGGACACTGATAGTACACTTTTAAATTCAATTGATATTATATTCTCCCTATTATTAGATGCTGGTTTGACCCAAAGATAAATAAGATTATTGCTCTAATGAAAGTTAAATTCAATGTTTGAATATCTCATATGAAGGAATGAGATGCAAGGTATAAGACATCAAGACTATAATTGAGAGTTAGAAGGAATCCTACCATTCATTGCATAAATTGATGGTCATTATTTGTACTATAATGTCAGGATCCATTTATAGAATTCAATCTGATGTCACATCTTAATTTCAACATCTTATTTTGGAAATTTAGGCCATCATAAAGCGACACCTCGGGTTTTCCCAAATCATGAATTGGAGCTAGATTCATGAAGCTTTAAGGGGTAGAAATCACTTCTTTGAGGTAAAATTTGCCTTCCAAGCTTGATTTTTCTTCTTCCACCAAAAATTTTTGGAGATTTCTAGAAGTTTGGAGATTTTTTGGGAAACTTTGATTGAGCCCATAACTTGCATATTATTTTTTCGGCACTAAAAAGTTGAGGAGTTGCTCGTTGGAAGTTGTCGATCACCGGAATAGGAATTCCGTCGCCCGCTTCGGAAAGGCATTTAATATATATATATATATATATATATATNCTATTTGATTTGTGAAACCATTTTATTTGCCGACAAATTCTTCTATTTAATATGAAGAATTAAATAGATTTTATATTAAGCTCTAAGCTCGGTTCGGAAAAGCTTCCTAAAAGGGCAAGCCCCTATAGTTAATTACATCTTAAATAACCAAAGTCACCTAAGAAAACTCTTGATAAAAATCAGTAAATATTATCTTCAAAGAGGTCAAAAATAAAAGACTTTTCAATAAGATCGGACAGAGAGGTGTGAAAGGGGAATGACTCAAATTTGGAACATTTATTGTAGAATCTAAAGGGGGAAGAACTAAGGGATGTCATAGATCCGGAGGAGAACCTTTTTGAATTCTCGGTCTATCCTATGGTTTAGCTTCCGTTTTGGAGAGAAATTATTTAAATATTTCATTCTGTCAATTTTATTAATTAGGGCTTATACTTATGTGAAACAATCACCCAAATAACCTGAAAAATGTGAGGATTTAGGTCATAACGAACGACAACCTTGGAATCCTAAGACGAGTTAGGGCTTATATTATACATTAGAGTTATACAAAAGCCTAAAGATAAGTTGAGGATTTGTGATGCATAAGCAAACCACCTCGAAGTCCTATAGCTTGTTTATTTAATTCTAAAGAGAAATATGTTGTTGTAGATCCTCTTATTGTTGAAGATCGTTGTAGAATGTTGCCCACATAAAAGCTCCAAGCTCCTTGTCATGACGAGTTTAAGTTTTATAATGTGTCAGGTAATAATGTCAAATCAGATGTCCCTATGGTTATGCTTCTTAAAATATTATAGGGCATGTTAAAGTTGATTAGAGCGATACCGGTTAGGATCCTACGGTTCCTTCATTCCGGTACCACTATTTTCTATCGGATTCACTTAGTCCAAATGAATTTACTAAACTCAACAATGAGTTCCATACTTTCATTTAAATAGTGAAAAATCTCGTTAGCAACCATAGGTTACCTCCTTCGATGGATTCTTGATCATCTGATAGAGAAGTCTTAATTTAGTTACAATTGTTGTTTTATGTTGTTTGTGATTAAATTGAGTTATCTTATATTTTGAATATTGTGGCGGTGAATTTTATCTTAGTAGATTTTAGTTTGGTTTTGGTTTTACGGCTATCCTAGCAGTTTTATTTTTCATGCAGGGTGACATCGTTGTTTAACATGCAAGCTCGAGACAAGAAGTACATAGAGGTAAATGCATTAATTTAAAAGTGTACCTGTCGATTCTTCTCGTTCCACCACGTGAAAGGTTAGTATTCACAAAGCATGTATTCAATTTTGCATAGAATTTAAATTACAGGAGTAGATGAAGGTTTAGCTATCAAACCCCAAGTTATGACTTTATTGAATCTTAGGAGATCCTAGTGGATAAGTTTAGAACAAAATGTGGCAAGTTCAATTTGCCCTTTTAGAATGTCCAATAGATTTCAAGTGCTCGAGGCATGCCCCCGGGTCATTTTGAACATCTCTTGAAATATTTTGAGTTAATTTTGGACTTATCATATTGTTCCATTAATCATCCGAGGTCGAAGTGTGACTATCTTGTTGCTTAGTGAAACTTGACAATTTAATTATCCCAAGGATAAGATACCCTTTGATTCATTGATGCTTCATTTAAAAGTTATGTGAGTGGGTGCCCCTAAGGCAAGTCTAGTTCATTTAATGATTGTGGTGCCCACTGTTAAAGTCAGGCTTGTATTATTTAAAGATGTTAATCACCAATCATATCATCTTCTAAAACCGATCAATTGAGTTTAGACATTGTGCCTAGGTCACTACTAAGACTTTAACAATCATGATAGGTGAAATGGTGATTTTCAAGGTTTTGATTTAAGTGATATGT
>JXCR01147119.1:312160-329970 GCA_002079205.1 Phalaenopsis hybrid cultivar
ATTTTAATTTATATAATTAAAATAGCCAAAATAGTCACCTTGGCTTGAAAATTAGGGCTAGAAGCATAGAGATGCCATCTGGCCTTAGAAAAATCAAGGGGCATAGTCTCTGTCATGAGGAATAAACCCTCAAAATTTCAAGTCATGGTGAGCAATGTTTAATCATATTGAATTAAAATCCTTTAGAGGGTATTTAATTGATTAAAAATCAAGGAATAAGAAAATAATTTTTATTTTTAGTCCACATTATTCTCCTCTATTCACTAAGCAAGAGCGTATTTTTTTTTTATGCTTTTTCTAGATAAAGATATGAATTTTTTAAGTTTAGGCATTTAAAATATTTCAAAAATCCCTATTTTTCTACTTATCCTACGTGGCGCCAACTCAACCTACAACGACTCTGAACTCACACGTGGCACGCTCCCATTCATCACCGCCATCCATCTCAGCTACCGCACGGCCCGCGGTTCACGCACCAAGGATCTATACGGCTTGATCTCCTCCATTGATGAAGTAAACACGCGATCAGACGGCCCTCCGTTATCATCCCCAAGTGACCTAACCCGTAAGTCATTCACACTAAAACCTTAAGATATTCATCTAGACTCAACCAAATCACATGTGGTTTGTTTCTAAACCTTCATTTACTCAAGACAAACACATTTATATGGTTAATCAAGTATGAAATCAAGCAATTACAAATGGAGAATCAAAATAAGCTCGGGTTAGGGTTAGAGCTCAATACCTTTGTCTGAGAGGGTACGCCTCAATCAGATGGTTGTGATAGCTTTGATTGGATCCAATGAACCTTTGGATGAAGTCTCAAAGTCTTGGTGAATTGTCTAGGGATGTTTTTGATCAAGGTGGATTTCAGGTGTTGGTCTAGAGCTAGGTTAGAGGTTGTTTCAGAGGGGGGTTTGATGGGGAATCAATTCCTCTTGCTTTAGGTATGGTGTGTGCACAATTAATTTGTGTTTGGTGAACCCTAGAGAGATGTTCAGGTTTGAGCTGAAAGTTTGAGCTCAAAATTGGGCTCTCACAGTGAGAATCAGAGGGTTAGATTAAGCTTCGAGATGCTTACAGAGTCTCTAATGAGATTTTTGCATATTTTCCTCAAGGATTTTGAACTCTCTTATATTGTCCATGGAGGGGCTGACTAAATAAGAGAGCTCGGGCAAAATGGTGCTCAGGTGGAGGGTTGGGGAGCTCTAAGGAGCCATTAGGATGAGCTGGCCTCTAGGGTTGATTTAGGGGTGGTGGCTCTCTATTTTGGCATTTTCTATCCACTAGGCCGGCCGGCAGGGCCAGGTGGTTAGGTGAGCCAGCAGGGAGGGTTAATTATGGTTAACCATCAATGGCAAGTGATGATAGAGGAGATATTTTGGTTAAGGCCCATAAATGGGATAAGATCCATTAAATTANGACATGTTTGGTCTGTGAAACCATTTTAATTGCCGGCAAATTCTTCTATTTAATATGAAGAATTAAATAGATTTTATATTAAGCTCGGTTCGGAAAAGCTTCCTAAACGGGCAAGCCCCTATAGTTAATTACATCTTAAATGACCAAAGTCATCTAAGAAAACTCTTGATAAAAATCAGTAAATATTATCTTCAAAGAGGTCAAATATATAAGACTTTTCAATGAGATCGGACGGAGAGGTGTGAAAGGGGAATGACTCAAATTTGTAACATCTATTGTAGAATCTAAAGGGGGAAAAACTAAGGGATGTCACAGATCCGGAGGAGAACCTTGGTGACTTCTCAGTCTATCCTATGGTTTAGCTTCTATTTTGGAGAGAAATTATTTAAATATTTCATCCTGTCAATTTTATTAATTAGGGCTTATACTTATGTGAAACAATCACACAAATAACCTGAAAAATGTGAGAATTTAAGTCATAACGAACGACAACCTTGGAATCCTAAGACGAGTTAGGGCTTATATTATACATTAGAGCTATACAAAAGCCTAAAGATAAGTTGAGGATTTGTGATGCATAAGCAAACCACCTCGAAGTCCTATAGCTTTTTTATTTAATTCTAAAGAGAAATATGTTGTTGTAGATCCTCTTACTGTTGAAGATCGTTGTTGTAGAATGTTGCCCACATAAAAGCTCCAAGCTCCTTGTCATGACGAGTTTAAGTTTTATAATGTGTCAGGTAATAATGTCAAATCAGATGTCCCTATGGTTATGGTTCTTTAAATATTATAGGGCATATTAAAGTTGATTAGAGCGATACCGGTTAGGATCCTACGATTCCTTCATTCTGGTACCACTATTTTCTATCGGATTCACTTAGTCCAAATGAATTTATTAAACTCAACTCAATGAGTTCCATACTTTCATTTAGATAGTGAAAAATATCGTTAGCAACCATAGGTTACCTCCTTCGATGGATTCTTGATCATCTGATAGAGAAGTCTTAATTTAGTTACAATTTTTGTTTTGTGTTGTTTGTGATTAAATTTAGTTATCTTATATTTTGAATGTTGTGGCGGTGAATTTTATCTTAGTAGATTTTAGTTTGGTTTTGGTTTTACGGCTATCCTAGCAGTTTTATTTTTCATGCAGGGTGACATCATTGTTTAACATGCAAGCTCGAGACAAGAAGTACATAGAGGTAAATGCATTAATTTAAAATTGTACCTGTCGATTCTTCTCGTTCCACCTCCTGAAAGGTTAGTATTCGCAAAGCATGTATTCAATTTTGCATAGAATTTAAATTACAGGAGTAGATGAAGGTTTAGCTATCAAACCCCAAGTTATGACTTTATTGAATCTTAGGAGATCCTAGTGGATGAGTTTAGAACAAAATGTGGCAAGTTCAATTTGCCCTTTAGAATGTCCAATAGATTTCAAAGTGCTCGAGGCATGCCCCCGGGTCATTTTGAACATCTCTTGAAATATTTTGAGTTAATTTTGGACTTATCATATTGTTTCATTAATCATCTGAGGTCGAAGTGTGACTATCTTGTTGCTCAGTGAAACTTGACAATTTAATTATCCCAAGGATAAGATACCCTTTGATTCATTGATGCTTCATTTAAAAGTTATGTGAGTGGGTGCTCCTAAGGCAAGTCTAGTTCATTTAATGATTGTGGTGCCCACTGTTAAAGTCAGGCTTGTATTATTTAAAGATGTTAATCACCATTCATATCATCTTCTAAAACCGATCAATTGAGTTTAGACATTGTGCCTAGGTCACTACTAAGACTTTAACAATCATGATAGGTGAAATGGTGATTTTCAAGGTTTTGATTTAAGTGATATGTTTTCCTATTGCAAGGTCATGTCATCATCAATCTTAGACTCAAGAAAAGTAAATTATCATCTTTCTAGCTTACGCCCATCACTTAAGAATCGTTTTCTCTTAATTGACTTCCAAGTCATGAAAATTAAGAGGATTATGATTTTGTTGATGTTGTACAAGGGTGGTGAGTGAGTTTCTACCTTTTAATCCCATTATATTTCAATCATCCAAACATATTTATTAAGATCAAAATTATCCATTTTCCCTTGGTTAATCCTAAATTTTGATTAAGGCACTAAAGTCTAAAATTATCACTTTGCTCTTAAGGGCAATTCACCTCATAACTCATTAAACACAACTCAAATGACTTTGAAGGTTTAGAGTGTCATGTTCATGAGGTAATTATAATATTAGAAGAGAATATGTGGACTTCTCAAGATTTAATTTAATTATTTATTTAAATTCATAAAATAGGATTCCTTAAAAATTGATTTATTTGATTTTTCCAAAATAAAGTTTTTATATATGAAAAGAAATATTACGGTTTCCCTAAGTCAGAGAAATACTTAGCCAAAATTTCATAATTTTTTGAATTAAATTATTATAATTATTTTAATGGGAAAATAAAGAAAATCCACTTTTAAGCCTTTAAATTTTATTTTTAACTTAAGGAAAAAATTTGAAAAAATATTTTAATGAGTCCCAAGTGATCAGAGTGCAATTAGGCACATTTTGAAATATTTTGATATTTTTGAAATTTTTTAATCATTTTAAATTATTTTAAATTATTTTAAAATTCAAAATAAAGCTCAAAATTTAATTATTTTATAAAAAATAATTTTTATTTTCCTAAGTGCCTCTGATCACAAAGAACTCAGAATACCACTTTTCATAATTTTCCCGAGTATATTTAATTTAATATAATTATTTTTTGTACAAAAATATAAGGTTTCTTAAAAAATCAACTTTAATACTTAAATCTATTCAAATAATTTTTAAATTTTTACAATGGATAAATATGATTTTTATGAACAATGTGGGATTGATTTTGTCAATTTTTTATTAGTATATAATTTACAAAAATTAACACNTAGGTTTCTTATAAAATCAACTTTAATACTTAAATCTATTCAAATAATTTTCAATTTTTTACAATGGATAAATATGATTTTTATGAACAATATGGGATTGATTTTGTCAACTTTTTATTAATATATAATTTACAAAAATTAACACAAGATATTTACATTTAATTAAATATAGAAATTTACAAGGTAATTCAAGGCATCATGATATTTTCTCTAGACTTCTCTGACCACAAAAAACCTACTAAAATTATTCTCATAATTTTCCAAATGATATTTTAATTTATATAATTAAAATAGCCAAAATAGTCACCTTGGCTTGAAAATTAGGGCTAGAAGCATAGAGATGCCATCTGGCCTTAGAAAAATCAAGGGGCATAGTCTCTGTCATGAGGAATAAACCCTCAAAATTTCAAGTCATGGTGAGCAATGTTTAATCATATTGAATTAAAATCCTTTAGAGGGTATTTAATTGATTAAAAATCAAGGAATAAGAAAATAATTTTTATTTTTAGTCCACATTATTCTCCTCTATTCACTAAGCAAGNCCTCTGTCATGAGGAATAAACCCTCAAAATTTTAAGTCATGGTGAGCAATGTTTGATCATATTGAATTAAAATTCTTCATAGGGTATTTAATTAATTAAAATCAAGGAATAAGAAAATAATTTTTATTTTTAGTCCACATTATTCTCCTCTATTCACTGAGCAAAAGGGTATTTTTTTTTTATTTTTATGCTTTTTCTAGAGAAAGATATGAATTTTTTAAGTTTAGGCATTTAAAATATTTCAAAAATCCCTATTTTTCTACTTATCCTGTGCGGCGCCAACTCAACCTACGACGACTCCGAACTCACACGTGGCACGCTCCCATTCGTCACCGCCATCCATCTCAGCTACCGCACGGCCCGCGGTTCACACACCAAGTATCTATCCGGCTTGATCTCCTCCATTGATGAAGTAAACGCGCGATCGGACATCCCTCCGTTATCATCCCCAAGTGACCTAACCCGTAAGTCGTTCACACTAAAACCTTAAGATATTCGTCTAGACTCAACCAAATCACATGGGGTTTGTTTCTAAACCTTCATTTACTCAAGACAAACACATTTATATGGTTAATCAAGTATGAAATCAAGCAATTACAAATGGAGAATCAAAATAAGCTCGAGTTAGGGTTAGAGCTCAATATCTTTGTCTGAGAGGGTACGCCTCAATTAGATGGTTGTGATAGCTTTGATTGGATCCAATGAACCTTTGGATGAAGTCTCAAAGTCCTGGTGAATTGTCTAGGGATGTTTTCGATCAAGGTGGATTTCAGGTGTTGGTCTAGAGCTAGGTTAGAGGTTGTTTCAGAGGGGGGTTTGATGGGGAATCAATTCCTCTTGCTTTAGGTATGGTTTGTGCACAATTAATTTGAGTTTGGTGAACCCTAGAGAGATGTCCTGGTTTGAGCTGAAAGTTTGAGCTCAAAATTGGGCTCTCACAGTGAGAATCAGACGGTTAGATTAAGCTTAGAGATGCTTACAGAGTCTCTGATGAGATTTTTGCAAAGTTTCATCAAGGATTTTGAACTCTCTTATATTTGTCCATAGAGGGGCTGATTAAATAAGAGAGCTTGGGCAAAATGGTGCTCAGATGGAGGGCTGAGGAGCTCTAAGGAGCCATTAGGATGAGTTGTCCTCTAGAGTTAAAATTGGGTTTGATTTAGGGGTGGTGGCTCTCAATTTTGGCATTTTCTATCCACTAGGCCGGCCAGCAGGGCCAGGTGGTCAGGTGAGCCAGCGGGGAGGGTTAATTATGGTTAATCATCAATGGCAAGTGATGATAGAGGAGATATTTTGGTTAAGGCCCATAAATGGGATAAGATCCATTAAATTATGGGAACCTTGGTCCATAGCTGACCAAGCTTATTTAAGGGGGGTTTATCCTGCTCAATAGGGTCTGTTTAATGGCTGTGATGTCATCAATTTGGTGATTTATGCATGACTAAGTCAATTTTGGTGAAAGGGTTCAATTTGGGCCAAAAGGGCTAGAAGTTGGGTTTGGGTTAGGTTAGCCATGACATTGAGCTCAATTTATTGATCAATATTGTGTAGATGATTTTCATGAGTATTTTAGAAAAGATTTGTAGTGATTTTGAATTTATTTGGAGGTTCAATTTGAGGGATTTTGGGCATTTGGTCAATTTGGGGGTGTTGGGCTAAACTTGGGTCTAGGTTGGGCTAAGGTTGGGCTAAGTCCAAATTGATGGTTGAAAATGATCTATAGGAATATCATGAAGAGTTCTCAATATCAATTGTGTGCCAATTTTGGGGTTAGGGTATTCAATTTGGTGGAATTTGGAGACAGCCAATTTGAGGAAATTTTGGGGATTTTGAATGTGGGCTGCGATTGGGTGAAATTGAGGCTTGATTAAGGCCAATTGAAGGTCAAATTTGATGTTTATGATTGTTATGAATGGCTTATGATTCAAATTGAGGCAATTTGAGTAGGTTATAGGGGGGTTCAATTTTATGGGGTTAAGTCAAATGTTCAAAATTATAGGTTTGACTTGGATCAAAATTGAGCTCAAAGCATGGGTCAATTAGGCTTGGATTTGATTTGGATTGATCANGGGTCTAGGTTGGGCTAAGTTCAAATTGATGGTTGAAAATGATCTATAGTAATATCATGAAGAGTTCTCAATATCAATTGGGTGCCAATTTTGGGGTTAGGGTATTCAATTTGGTGGAATTTGGAGACAGCCAATTTGAGGAAATTTTGGGGATTTTAAATGTGGGCTGCAATTGGGTGAAATTGAGGCTTGACTAAGGCCAATTGAAGGTCCAATTTGATGTTTAGGATTGTTATGAATGGCTTATGATTCAAATTGGGGCAATTTGAGTAGGTTATAGGGTTCAATTTTGTGGGGTTAAGTCGAATGGTCAAAATTGTAGGTTTGACTTGGATCAAAATTGAGCTCAAAGCATGGGTCAATTAGGCTTGGATTTGATTTGGATTGATCATGTGAAAGATTAATTTGAGTTTATAATTAAAATTTGGAAGAATTGGGGCCAAATTGATGGACATTTGAGGTGAGTTTGGGGAATTGGGCCTTTAAAGGCAATTTGGGGATTTTAGTCAAAATGGTCAAATTGGCCAAGTTGGGCTCAATTGAAGGGACCAAATTGGTTTTGGAGACATTTGAAGTTATTTTGGATGTTTTAGGAAACTTTGGGGTGCCAAGGGTAATTTTGTAATTTTGGCAAATTTGGGGGTATTTTGGTAATTTTAGCAATTTTGGGTGGTTTTGGGTAATTTGGGTATTTTCAAATGATTTGAAATGATTTTTGAACAAATTTNTTCAATTGAAGGGACTAAATTGGTTTTGGAGACATTTGAAGTTATTTTGGATGTTTTAGGAAAGTTTGGGGTGCCAAGGGTAATTTTGTAATTTTGGCAAATTTGGGGGTATTTTGGTAAATTTAGCAATTTTGGGTGGTTTTGGGTAATTTGGGTATTTTCAAATGATTTGAAATGATTTTTGAACAAATTTGGGTGTTTTGGGTGAAATTGGGAATTTCGGCCAAATTAAGGTTTCAAGGGCATTTAGGTAATTCGGGTGGATTTAGGGGCAAAAGGCCAAGTTTGATATTTGGTAGAATTGGGGTGTCAACCACCATGCATGAGATATGGACCAATGAAATCCCCATTTGGGTCCTCCATGTACTGGTCTTAGCTAAACCCTAGCCTAGGGATAGTGGGTCGAGGGGACCATCTACATGAGTCTCCCAAAAGGTCATGGGATCAAAGTCAACAATTTTGGGTTTAGGGTTGCAAGTGGGTATAGGTGATAGTGAGTGTAAGTGAGTGAACTAACTCCAAACCAACACCCAGGGTCAGCCCTAAGGTTAAGAAGTCCTATGGGGACTCTCTTAGAGATCCTCCATACTGACCCCACCTACTAAGTGCTACAGGTTAGGACTAATATGTCAAACTTCAAGTTCAGCAAAAAAAAGTTTAGAGTTTCTAATGGTGAGGGTTCCTTTTCTAGTCCTTTAGGAATAGTCAACAGGAAAGCCCTATGGCTGGATATTAGGCTATTAAAGAAGAAAAACTAAATCTCAACCAAAAGTGAGGTCAACAAATGGACCCCCAATAGGTGCGGTGTGCTGGGCATATACACCGTGCATATTGGCGTTGACAATGAGATCAACAAAACCAACACAGACTCCTAAGTCAACAGACCTAGAAAGGAGTGCAGAATCGAGTGCTAGTTATTTTCACTGGGGAATTAGCAGGTGAATATCTGATCGAAATCAAGGATTAGGAATCCTCACTGGAGATTGGAGAGTTGGTTTCAAATTATCAAGTTTTGGGTGTTTTTGGAGGAGGGAACCAATATTGAGGAGCTGACTCCAAAATGAGAATTGAAATTTATGTATCAATTCCAAAAAAAGGAGAGTCAGAATTTAGGTACCGACCTCAAAGGGAGGGAATCAGAATTTAGGTACTGATCCCGAAAGATAGGAATCAGAATTTAGGAACTGATCCCGAAATGAGAATTGAAATTTAGGTATCAATCCCAAAAGAGAGTCAAAATTTAGGTACTGACCTCGAAAGACAGGAATCAGAATTTAGGTACTGTACCCAAAATGAGAATTGAAATTTAGGTATCAATCTCAGAAGGAGAGAATCGGAATTTAGGTACCGACCTCGAAATATAGGAATCAGAATTTAGTTACTGATCCCGAAATGAGAATTGAATTTTAGGTATCAATCTTAGGAGGAGAGAATCAGAATTTAGGTATCGATCTTGTTGGCATCAATTTTTGATGTCATGAATGTATGGTGTCCACCTGTATGACTCGGAATAACTTATGGCCTGTCTGTAGTCATCCTGTAGTTTCGACACCCCACCTGAGACCTTTCGGCGTGTGTTGAGGGGCACGTTGTCAGGTTCATTTTGCTAGACTTTCGCTTTCGATTATGTAAAGTTTGGTCGGCATCTGGCACGTCGGAGGACTTTGATCCGGGCAAAAAAATATTATTCATTCGCGCGTAAAATTAGCTCAAATTGGCCTAATCTCTATTGAGCCCATTCAGATGAGCCTGGACAACGAAACGGACTGCGCGATCACGTCTAGAACGTCGATTTTACTTAAAAAGGACTTTCATTTTGCTACGACTTTGCGGGCAAGCCTAAACTACGTGATTTATTATTTTTTAGTCTGATTGCTAGAAAGGTGGTCTGAGCGGCCTTAAACGACCCTGAAATACAAAACGGATCACGTTAGTGTGTCTGAATTGTCGATTCCACCAAAGTAGGACATTTGGTACACCACGATATAGTGGACAAATTAAAAAATATGTAAATTATCATTTTTGGCCCGATAGTCCAAAAACGTGGTCCGGACAACCCCGAACGGCGAAAAGGATTGTGCAGTTGCGTCCAGAACGTCGGCTTTAGTCAGAAAGGACACCCACCTCGCTGTGAGGACGTGTACGAGTGAAGAATATGCCAACANATGAGTATAAGTGAGTGAACTAACTCCAAACTAACACCCAGGGTCAGCCCTAAGGTTAAGAAGTCATATGGGGACTCTCTTAGAGATCCTCCATACTGACCCCACCTACTAAGTGCTACAGGTTAGGACTAATATGTCAAACTTCAAGTTCAGCAAAAAAAAGTTTAGAGTTTCTAATGGTGAGGGTTCCTTTTCTAGTCCTTTAGGAATAGTCAACAGGAAAGTCCTATGGATGGACCTTAGGCTATTAAAGAAGAAAAACTAAATCTCAACCAAAAGTGAGGTCAACAAATGGACCCCCAATAGGTGCGGTGTGTTGGGCATATACACCGTGCATATTGGCGTTGACAACGAGATCAACAAAACCAACACAGACTCCTAAGTCAACAGACCTAGAAAGGAGTGTAGAATCGAGTGCTAGTTATTTTCACTGGGGAATTAGCAAGTGAATATCTGATCGAAATCAAGGATTAGGAATCCTCACTAGAGATTGGAGAGTTGGTTTCAAATTATCAAGTTTTAGATGTTTTTGGAGGAGGGAACCAATATTGAGGAGCTGACTCCAAAATGAGAATTAAAATTTAGGTATCAATTCCAAAAAAATGAGAGTCAGAATTTAGGTACCGACCTCAAAGGGAGGGAATCAGAATTTAGGTACTCATCCCGAAAGATAGGAATCAGAATTTAGGAACTGATCCTGAAATGAGAATTGAAATTTAAGTATCAATCCCAAAAGAGATTCAAAATTTTGGTACTGACCTCGAAAGACAGGAATCAGAATTTAGGTACTGTACCCAAAATGAGAATTGAAATTTAGGTATCAATCTCAGAATGAGAGAATCGGAATTTAAGTACCGACCTCAAAATATAGGAATCAGAATTTAGTTACTGATCCTGAAATGAGAATTGAATTTTAGATATCAATCTCAGGAGGAGAGAATCAGAATTTAGCTATCAATCTTGTTGGCATCAATTTTTGATTTCATGAATGTATGGTGTCCACCTGCATGACTCGAAAAAGCTTATGGCCTGTCTGTAGTCATCCGGTAGTTTCGACACCCCACCTGAGACCTTTTGGCGTGTGTTGAGGGGCACGTTGTTAGGTTCATTTTGCTAGACTTTGGCTTTCAATTATGTAAAGGTTGGTCGGCGTCTGGCACGTCGGAGGACTTCGATCGGGGCAAAAAAATATTATTCATCCGTGCGTAAAATTAGCTCAAATTGGTCTAATCTCTATTGAGCCCATTCAGAAGAGCCTGGACAACGAAACGGACTGCGCGATCACGTCTAGAACGTCAATTTTACTTAAAAAGGACTTTCATTTTGCTACGACTTTGCGGACAAGCCTAAACTACGTGATTTATTATTTTTTAGTCCGATCGCTAGAAAGGTGGTTTGAGCGGCCTTAACCTGAAAGACAAAATGGGCCGCGTTAGTGTGTCTGAATTGTCGATTCCACCTAAGTAGGACATTTGGTACGCCACGATATAGCGGACAAATTAAAAAATATGTAAATTATCATTTTTGGCCCGATAGTCCAAATACGTGGTCCGGACGACCCCGAACGGCGAAAAGGATTGTGTGGTTGCGTCTGGAACGTCGGCTTTAGTCAGAAAGGACACCCACCTCGCTGTGAGGACGTGTACGAGTGAAGAATATGCCAACAATAATTATATAATAATTATAATTATAATATAATATATTATATTATGTTATATATATATATATATATATACATGTTCAGGATGTTGGCGGCTGAAGAGTTTGGTGCTCTGCTAGGGTTTCAGAAAGAATGAAGATTGGAGGCTGCTGGCTGAAGAGGAACTCAGAAGTGGTGGTTTGTGGTGGTTACCTTCCTGCAGGTTCATATCTCAGGTGGTAGTGGAGGGCTCTTGTGTTTGTCATAGGAGTTACTATTTCATTGAGTTTTTCTCTGGCTGCTCTCTTAGCTATGGGGATTTCTTTCCCATTTCCTTCCTGTTTGGTGCCTAGTAGTGGAAGGCAGACTGTATTTTGGTTTCTTTGAAGTTTGTTTAGGTTTGCTGGCGCCTTTGTGGTGGTTTCCACTGGTTGGAGACCCCTGGAGACTGCACTGCCTTCTCTGACTGCTGCTGGGTGGGGAATCTCCTTTTATATGGTGGTAGTTTTACAATGACTACACCTATTAATGTATCTACTGATTCTNAGTTTGCTGGTGTCTTTCTGGTGGTTTCCACTGGTTGGAGACCCCTGGAGACTGCACTGTCTTCTCTGACTGTTGTTGGGTGGGGAATCTCCTTTTATATGGTGGTAGTTTTACAATGACTACACCTATTAATGTATCTACTGATTCTCAATGGACCAAAGCAACATATGCTGGGGTTGTTGGAAAAACTACTAAAGTTCTACAAGATTTTGACCACTTGGTATTCCCTTAAAAATTTCATGACACCGCTGCAGGGAAAGGATGTAGTCCTTGCATTCACCCACTTGGATCTAAGGAGGGGGAAACTACAGTGTTCTTCACAAACAGAGANGAAGTTCTACAAGATTTTGACCACTTGGTATTCCCTCAAAAATTTCATGACACCGCTGCAGGGAAAGGATGTGGTCCTTGCATTCACCCACTTGGATCTAAGGATGGGGAAACTACAGTGTTCTTCACAAACAGAGATTTAACCTCTCTTAAAGAGGAGGTAAAATTTACCTTAGTGGGAAAATTTCAGTTGGGCCACCCCAAAATGGAGCTGGTTAGAAATTTTCTTACATCTCTAAAATTTATTAGAAATTGGAAGATAGGGCTAATGGATGGGAGGCACCTACTGATCCAGTTAGTTGTGGAGGAAGATTACGATAGACTCTTTGTCAAGCAATCAGTAATTATTGATGGAGCTACCATGAAGATTGTAAAGTGGACTCCTGACTTTGATCCAAGTAAAGAGCCACCTGTGGTTCCTCTTTGGTATAAGTTGTCAGGCCTTCCACTTCCTTTCTTCAAGTTGAATGCCTTATTCAACATAGGAAGAGCTTTGGGCACACCTTTGAAAGTGGATGCCCCCACAGATAATAAAGCTAGGCCAGCACTGGCTAGAATACAAGTGGAGAGAGATATTACCCTCCCTGAGCTGAAGCAAATATGGATTGGCTCAGACATTGAAGGATTTTGGCAAGATATTGTCCCTGAACAAAAACCCTACCATTGTCAGGATTGCAAAATGTTTGGCCATACAGTGGAAAAGTGCTACAGATTACATCTACCCCCCAAAAGAAATACTGGTAGGGCCCGTAGGGAAACAGGAAATACCTCATTGAAAGTCATTGTGAACATTGCTAAAGAAACACATCTGAACAATAGGAAAGAAACCACTCAAAGGACTGAGGGATCACTCCCAACAATCATTGTAAACTCTTCATCAGCTGATCCTTTAGGTGAGCTATCAGATTCCCCTCCAAACAGAATCACAGTGAACTCTTCAGTCAAAACAGTAAGAAAGGAAATTAATGAAATTATAATGATCACTCCTTCACCTTCCCTTCAAGAGGAAAGTCAGACAGACACTCATGGCAAGGCTCCTAAGGAACATGTAATCACTGGTCTTAAACAAGCAATTGAAGCAGATTGGCAGGTTCAAACAGCCAAAAGAAAAAGCAAACAAGTAACAGAAGTGCAGAAATTACAACAGGAAGTCAGCTTAATGCAGGCAGAGAGTAAAGCCAGAACAAAGTTTGGTTCTCCCAATCATCACAGAGGTAGAACCAAATCAAGATCACAGCAATCCCTCCAAATTCACCCATCAAATGATTAATATCTTTTACTGGAATATTAGGGGAATAGTCAAACCCCTCTCTCTTAAAAGAGTTTTACATTTAAATTATAAATATAAACTTTGGTGCATAGTTATTCTTGAACCTATGGCTCACAAGAACTATCAAAAGCTAATAAAAAAGTTTCCTGGTTTCAATAATTTTTCCAATACCAATAATAAAATCTGGATTTTATGTAGAAAGGAAATCAGATGGAACATCATTGTTAATCATCAACAATTTGTTCATTTCAAGTTTAATATCAATGGACATTTGGGACATGCTACCTTCATTTATGCAGGTTGTACAAAGGATGATAGAAAAGTGCTTTGGAATTGCTTGTTGAATATCAGCCAGCAAATGGATTCCCCTTGGATTGTAGGGGGAGACTTTAACTGCATTACTTCTTTTGCTGAAAAAACTGGGGGTAGAGCTCCTAGCCAAGCCAAAATGAACACCTTTAATGATAATATTCACAGCGGTGGTTTGTTTGATTTGGGTTTCAAGGGACCTGCATTTACTTGGAAGAGGCGTAAAATTTGGGAAAGACTTGATAAAGTCTTGGTCAATGATAGCTGGTATAACCATTTCCTTCTCACATTTGTCACTCATCTCAGCCTTGCTGGTTCTGACCACAGACCAATCCTTATTAGCATCACCTCCTTAGACAATACATCCTCCCCTCCCCCTTTTAGATATCTAAACATGTGGTCTTCACATCCTTCTTACAACTCATACATTGCCAACCTTTGAAATGGAATTTCACATACTGACCCCTTCATTAAACTCAATTTACTGCAAATTAAAATTGTCAATGCCCTTAGGAAATGGAGTTAGGGGGCATTTGGAAATGTCCTTACTAAAGTGCAAGAGCTAGAAGAGGAAGTTATAAGATTGGAGCAAGATGAACATGAAGGAATAGTTGAGGAAAAGGAACTACTAACTGTCCAAAACAAACTTCTTACTGTTATTGATTATCATGACCAAATTCTTAAGCAAAAAGCTGCTATGAACATCTTCACTGAAGGGGACAGAAACACCAAATTTTACCATGCTTACATCAAATACAAAAGGAAATGCAATACAATACATGCTATTGAAAATACTGAGGGGAAATGGCTACATGAGAATGTTGAAATAGCAAATGATGTTGTATGCTATTTCAAAAACCTTTTGAATCAAGAACATAATCACATAATGCCTATTGATCCAAATTATTTCTCTGCTGAGCTTAATTACACAACTAATCTAAAACTTACTGAAATTCCTGATGAAGAGGAGATTTGGGAGGCTATGAATTCTATTGATATAAACAAAGCAACTGGCCCTCATAGATTCACTGCTGAGTTCTATAAAAAATCTTGGGACATTATTAAGCCGGAGGTTATAGCTGTTGTGGCTAATTTTTTTCCAAGGAAACAATCTCCCACATTACTTTAGTGCCTCTACTTTTGTGTTGATCCCCAAATCTGAGATGCAAACCAACTGGAATCACTTCAGACCAATTTTTCTAGCCACTTTCATCAGTAAAGTAATCAGCAAAATCATTGTCAATAGGCTTCAGCCCCATCTTGAACATATCATTAGACCCAATCAGACTGCTTTTGTGAAGGGGATATCTATTATTGACAACACTCTTTTGGCACAGGAACTACTACATGATCTGAATAAGACCTGTAGAGGTGGTAATTTGATCTACAAACTAGATTTGAAAATGGCTTATGATACTATCAGTTGGGGATTCATTATGAAAGTTCTCACAGCAAGAGGGTTCAACATAGAATTTTGTCAACTTATTCACATATGGCTACACAATAACAATCATTCTATTCTCATAAATGGGAAAGGTTGGGGGTCTTTCACTGCAACCAAAGGTTTGAAGCAAGGGGATCCCTTATCCCCCACCATTTTCATCATTGTTATTGATTATTTATCTAGAATTCTGGATGAATCTCTGCTAAGCCAAAGCTACACTATTTACTACCATAGATCCAACATAGCCATCACTCACTTACTCTATGCTGATGACATCATGTTATTCTCAAGAGCTCACAAGAATGTTGTAAGGAAAGTGTATCAAACTCTTCAAAAGTTTCAAACACACTTTGGAATATGTTTCAGTTTTGAGAAGTGCCTCCTGATTTTTAATGAACAAGCATCTCCAAATTGCAAACAATGGGCTTCTAGTTATACAGGCTTCTCCAACTCCCAGCTTCCTCTCCAGTACTTAGGTGTCATGCTACTCACTGGAAGAACCAGACAAATACAATTTAAGAAAGTCATAAATAAGATTACTTCTTATCTTAATGGGTGGACCCAATCTTTTCTAGCTAATGGGGGCAGAATTACACTGCTGAAAAGGATTCTAACTACTTTTCCCTCTTATATCTTGCAGATGGCAAATATAAAGAAAATCACCCAAATCCAACTAGAAAGAACATTTAACAGGTTCACGTGGTCTGGTCAGAGGCATCAAATGCATTGGGCTTCTTGGCAAAAAGTGGTTAAACCCCAGCTGGCTGGGGGCATTGGCTTCAAGGGAATTAACCAACTCTTTCAAATCAAATTATGTAAGCTATGGATTAAATTTAGAGCCCAAACTTCTTTGTGGGATAATTTCATGAGGGGCAAATATTGTAGAGACCAGTATCCCACACTTGTTGAAAGGAAAACTGGGGATTCCAAAATCTGGGGGAAGATGTTGAATATAAGACAAACTGCTGAAAATCTTTTTATTTGGGATTTGGGAAAAGGGATATAAATTTTTGGCTTGATAATTGGTGCCCTAAAGATTGGTTGTCTCCTATTTGTAGTGTCCCTAACACTGATCTCAAGGTTGCTGACTGCTGGGTAGATGAAGACTGGTCTTTACTTAATCTGTCAAATATTCTCCAAGCCAACTCAGTCACAAAAATTACCAGCATTAAAATTGACAGAAGCAAGCCTGATAAAAGTGTTTGGCAGTCATTCTCCAATCAAAGTCTTACCAAAGCTATCTATTCTAAAGTCTTTCAATGGGAGCACCTATCCTGAAGCACTATCATTTGGAACAATTTTCTATCCCTTTCCATGTCCTTTTTCTGTTGGAGGGCATTTCATAAACTACTTCCTACTGATGATATCCTTAAACTAAAAGGATTAAGGGGTCCTTCTAAATGCAGGCTTTATCTACATGAGGAGGAATCACTGCCTCATCTCTTTTTTGAATGCAACTTTGTTCAAGTTGTATGGCACCAACTGCTGTCACACCTGAATATAGATAAAAAAACTCTTTACTTGGGACAATCTTACCACCTGCTGGCAGACATGGCATAAGAGGAATTATGCTTCTATACCCCTCATTATTGCATGGTTTATATGGATGGAAAGAAACAAGGCTAAGTTTGAAGATGGTATACCAAAAACTAAAAAGATTGTTAGAAACAGCTGTTCATATGTACACAAGATGATTAAACTCAAAAGATTCCTTAACATTTCCAACTCTTACTCATTGGGACAGCCTGACCAGATTCATGTCTACAGGGTTTGCTGGAAACCTCTAGATCATAATATTGTTAAGATAAATATAGATGGAAGCTTCAATAAGTCAGGAGTAGGTGTGGGGGGTGTCTACAGAAATCACTTGGGAAAATGCTTACTACACTTTTATATTCCTGTTTTGGCTATTGATGCACTTGAAACTGAACTTGTTGTTGTTTATTGGGCCCTAAAGATTGCCAAAATGTCTAGTTGGTATAATTTATGGTTAGAGGTGGATTCTATAGCTGTAATCAATATGCTGAAGTATGAGGAGAATGTACCCTGGCATCTTACTTATTGGATCAAAAAAATCAAAGAGCTAACCTCACAGCTCAAGGTGCACTACACTTTCATTTATAGGGAGGGAAACCAGCCTGCAAATTGGCTAGCTAAACAAGGTTATAACTAAAAGGACTTCTCTGTTGTTGTTACCCCTCCCTACACCCTTCAGGTTTTATTGCAAGGAGACATGATAGATGTTCAACATTTCAGAATTACTAATCAAGATTAATGGAAACTGCTTTGCTTAATTTGATGTTCCACTTCCCCTCTTTTATTGTGGTGTTCCCCCCATGTTGTTTGGGGTTTTTTATTGAACTTGATTTTGCTGCCTTAAATAGGTAAATTGTTGTTTTTTGGTATTTTTTGGGAGGACTGAT
>JXCR01147120.1:0-22690 GCA_002079205.1 Phalaenopsis hybrid cultivar
GAGAGTATTTTTATTTTATTTTTGTGATTTTTCTACACCAAGATATGAATTTTTGAAGTTAGAGGTATTTAAATAAATTGAAAAAATCCCTATTTATCTATCTAAACAGCGCGACGCCATGTAGATCCTAGGCAGCTCCAAACTCCACGCGGCACGCTCCCATTCGACGTCGCCATCCACCTCAGTGCTAACTCAGCCCGCCATTTATGTTTCGAAGCTCTGTCCGGCTTGATCTCCTCTGTCCATCTGATACACGCGTGATCGGACAGCTCCCCGTCATCGTCCCTGATAGAGTGATCCCATGACCGCCCACACTAAAACCCTAAGATCTCAGCTTAGACTCAACCAAATAACTTTGGGTTTGATCCTATCTACTTATCTAAGTGAGACAAACATATCTATTTGGTAATCATGCAATTAAATTAAGCTTAATCAAATGGAGAGTCAAAATAGGATAGGGAGAAGGAGAAGTTTTATACCTTTGCTCTAAGAAGTGAAGCTTCAATCAGAGGGTCTTGACACATTCGTTGGGGTCCAAGGAGGCTAGGGATTAAGCCTCTTACTGTGGTGTAAGACCTAGGTATGAATTCGACCAAGCTCGATTTCAAGTGTTGGTCTAGAGCTATGGTGGAGGCTATTTCAGGGGTAATTTGATAGGTATTTTTCTTCTCTTGCTGCTGTGAAGGTGTGAGCACAAACAATTGAAGTTTGGTAGAGTTTTCAGAGAGGTTCTGCTTCTGCACGAATTTTCAAGCTCAAAATTAGGGTTACACAGGAGGAATCAAGGCAGTGGAGTGATTGGAATGGGTTGTGGAGGTCTCAAGGAAGCTCTGTGAGATATTTGGGAGGTTCTCTCTAAGAAAATTTCAGCACACCTCCCATGGTCGTAGATGTGAGTTTTTATAAAAATGACCATGGGGTGGCTCTCAGGGCACAAGTTTGGGTGCGTTGTGGTGCTTAGGTGGAGGGCAGAGGAGTTCTGTAGTTTGATTTGGATGAGCTGGCCTCTAGGTTTAATTTGGGTGAAGCTCCATGGAAGTGGCTCTTAGTTTGGCCATTTTCCGGCCACTAGGCTGGCTGGCCAGCCAGGGGGAGGTAGCTAGGAGCTCAGGGAACCCAGGGGAATATGTAACAACAATTTAATGGATTGAGGTTTAATTTTGGCAAAAATATCCTAAGCTTAAGAAAAAATGGAATGAAATCCCTTAATTTAGGGGACCTTTGGTCCATGGCTTAGTTTACATTGTTAGATGGGTTTTGGTTCGGTCTTAGGGTCTAACCAATGGCTGAGGTGGAGTTAATTTGGTGTCTTTGGGGTAGTTAGGCCATCTTTAATGCATAAGTTTAATGTGGGTTCAAGTGATCAAAGTTTGGGTTTGGGCTAGGTTAACCAAGTAAAATGACCCAAATTATTGATTAACATTGTGTATCTGATTGTTATGAAGATTTTTGGTGAAGGGTTGAAGTGATTTTGAGTTCAATTGGTAGGTCAATTAGAGGGATTTTTGAGATTTGGCCACTTTGGGCATGTTGGGCTAGACATGGGTCTAGGTTGGGCTAGCCTTGGGCTAAGTCCAAATTGAATGGTCCAAATGATCAAGGGAGATGTTGTGAAGATTTTTTCATGAAGGGATGGAGTGAAAATTTTGAGGTTAAGGCCCTCAATTTGGTGAAATTTTTAGACATGGCCAATTTAGGGCAAATTTGGGGCTTTTGGACTTAGGTTGAAATCAAATGAAATTGAGGTCCTACCAAGGTCAAATGAAGGTCAAATTTAATGTTTAAGAATGTTATGAAGATTTTTCAACAGAAATTGCGGCCAATTGAGTGGGCTATGGGTTCAATTTGATGGAACAAAGTCATGGGACCAAAATTGGGTTTTTGATCTAAATCAAAATTGGGTTCAAATCATGGATCAATTGGGCTTGGATTTGGTTTTCATTGGTCATATGAAGAGTGAATTTGGGGTTAGAATTGAAATTGGGGAAATTGAAACCAATTGGATAGACATTTGAGGTGATTTGGAGAAAATATGGGCCTTTAAAGGGCAATTTGGGGGTTTTGATCAATGATGGTTAAATTGGCCAAATTGGGTCATATGATAGTTGAGGAAAATGAAATTGGGAATATTTGGGAGGTTTTGGGAATTTTTGGGATTTTATAAAATTTTTGGAATTTTGGGCTAAAGAGGGGTATTTTGGTTATTTGGCCAATTTAGGGATTTTGGGTAATTTGGGTGTTTTCAAGGTGTTTGAAATTATTTTTGAACAAGTTCGCGTATTTTGGCTAGATTTGGAGATTTTGGCCAAATTTGGGGTCCTAAGGGTATCTGGGTAATTTTGGGGAATTTAGGGGCGACAGGGTAGGTTGGGTATCTTGGTAAAGTTGGATTGCTAACCACCATAAATAAGCCATGGATCAATGGAAACCTCATTTTTGGTCCTCTATGTAGTGGTCTTAGCTAAACTCTAGCCTAGGGCTAATGGGTTTAGGGAACCGCCTACAGGAGTCTCCCAAAAGTATCAAGGGACCAGACCCTAGAAGTTCTGGGTTTAGGATAATGAGTGATTGTGAGTACAAGTAATTGCAAGTAAGTGTCATAGCCCTAGACCAACACCCAGGGTCAACCCTAAGGTCCAGCAGTCCTAAGGGTGACTCATCTTGAGTTTCCCCCATAGTGACCCCACCTACTAAGTGTTAGTGGTTGGGACCAATATGTGGAACTTCAAGTTGAGTAGAGAAGAGTTTGAAATTTCTAATGGTGAGGGTTCCATGTTTAATTTTCTAAGAATATTCAATAGAAAATCCTATGGCTAGTCCTTAGGCTACTAAAGAGAAAAACTAAACCTCAATCAAAAGTGAGGTCAACACATCGCCAATCATCATCATCATCTTCTTCTTCTTCCACATCCAAATTTTGTTGCTGATATGGGGTAAAAACAGGGTGAGTAGGAAACTAAATTGAGTGATCACCCCTCATGTATTTGACCATTGCATCATCATAAGCAACATCATATTAGAATTTCTATCTTGTCAAATCATCATTGTTTGCATTTCTAGCCTCCATATTTTTCATTCTACTCTCTATTCTCAAGATATCTCCCTGTTGGATCATCATCTGCTCCATAAGTTGTTGGATAGTAGGGGTGCTGGAAGTAGTACTTGAAGTAGAAGGAATATCCCTAGTCCAACTTCCAGATCTCCATCCAACATGAGATTCATATGTCTTTGTATTGGCAGGCCCAATAGGTTTTAGAGGTTCAATCCTCTCCTCATTCACTCTAAAATAAACTCCTGCCTGTTCACATAGTATGAAAATCAAGGCAGGGTGTCATAAACCACCAGTAGTCTCTCCAAAAGCAATAGATTGAGTGCTTCTATAAATAATAGAGCCAACATCTATCCTTCTCATCTGCTAGATACAAAAGTTTAAGATGGTTCTATCCTTTGTAACCTCACTATGATGATTTGTTGGTATCATCTATCATAAATAAAGTAGTGTCAGGCCTTAGATACTGTATTTAACATAGAAAGAGGAAAGTTTACCTTAACACCATTCTTTACTTTTCAAGCTCCTCTTCCACCAGTAAGAGAAGAAATAACTTCATTCAAGGCCTCATTTGTAGCAGAAAATGATTTGTACTGACAACTATACATGTCCCCTAACTGATAAAATTCATTAATTTTTCTTAGATTGAACTCCACCATTTTCCCACAAACAAACACATAGTCTTTAGAAGTCACCTTAAATTTGGCATAGAACTCCATCACTACACCAATAATAGCCTCAACAGTAAAGTAACAAAAATTTTCCCATTGTCGAGCATTGATTATTCTTTCAACTTCTCTACCCTGATTTTTAAATCCTTGATCCAAAATCACTTTTTTAGTTGTAAGTAGACTATTGAAACAAATTTTGGTATTGTAATTGACAAACTTTTGATCATCAAAATCCACCTTTTTTTCCTTTGCTCATTCTTGGTGTCATGGTAAATCTAAGAAAATTTGATAAAATCCAAATAAATTCCCAAAAATTTCGAAGCTCACAATGTGGAACATTTTAAACTTAAATATACTAAGTAAGATTTCTTCACCAAAGGATTTTCTCAAAATCTTCCAAAAAATTTCAAAATTTTGGATCTTGGCAATGTAAGATAAATGCTAGGTGAAAATAAAAAACTTTGAGTTCAAAGTGTAGCTCTTACCTAGAGAAGATGAAATCTGAACTTTGTTTGCCTTAAAATTGCCTCAAATTTGAGTAACAGCAAGCCCTAGGCG
This sequence comes from Phalaenopsis hybrid cultivar, assembly GCA_002079205.1. Classification (NCBI taxonomy): domain Eukaryota; kingdom Viridiplantae; phylum Streptophyta; class Magnoliopsida; order Asparagales; family Orchidaceae; genus Phalaenopsis; species Phalaenopsis hybrid cultivar. The sequence goes on from JXCR01147120.1 coordinate 4,279, forward strand.
CAAAAACTGGAGGTTGAATGTGACTCAATGGGTAAAAATGACATTTTACTATGCAAATCATGAATTTTTAAGGTGTTTGGGTGGTTTTCGGGTCGAGGTCGGCGCCAGTGGCCAAAAATTGATTTTTCTATTTTGCAAATTTCAAATTTCTTTCAATTTACTCCAAAGTTTATTTAGTCTTTTTGAACACTAATTTTCATCTTAAAATAATTCACAAACAAGTATTTTCACAAACAACACCAAACTAACTTTTATATATGAAAATACACTTTTTACAAATACATTTTTCTAATCACACTTTCACATCCTTAAAGCAAACTAAATTATAATTCAACATCAAAATCAAGTCATAACACTAGGACGCTGACACAAAACTATACACACAATCAAAGTCAATAGAGCTCTAAAGCAAAGTAAAGTAAAGTAAATCAAATCCACATATTCACATTAAAAACATAAGTATTTAAAAATAGTATAGAGTCCAAATTCTTCAATTATTTTGCATCATCTTCAGTACTTTCTCCTCCTCTAATATCTCTCATAGACCGGTAATGGACATAAAAACTATAGAATGGCCGGTACCAGAATTGATCCGTCAAACTTTCATCGATCCATCCACTTTTCTTGAACATCTGCACCAATCTTGATTCAATTGTTCCAGTATGATCAAATTTCTTCTTCATTCTCCAATCTAAGTGATCAAAAAGGTAGTTATGATTTTCTATTGCATTCGTAATACTCTGAAGTTTTCTTTCTATTTTCTTCATTTTCTTCTCCAATGTTATTGAACTTTCAACTATTTGTGGCATCAATGGTGTTGAAACATGTGATAAATGATCTAAAATAATATCTAATGCTTCATTTCCATTCCCAATATACTTTTCATCAACAGGAATCATGGGCTTCCAAAGTAATAAAACTTTCTCCCGACTTACATATGGAACTTGAGATTGAATACAAAGTAGGAAAATTGTGGAAGGATGCCCCAGTCATATAATGGCCCATTCATAATAATACCTATAATAGATTTGAAATAATCGATCCCACATCAATGGTTGGTTTTTTTCATTTAAATGCAAGAGTTTAAAATGATACTTTCTCTTGTAACTCTACTAATCTTCATGGTAGGGAGTAATTTTGCAGAGATGAAGAAATGTCATTATTTTGATATTAGATTAAGCAGTGAAGCAGAGAAACTAATGTAGCTGTCATCTCTGATTTCCCAATTACCATTTTTATCCGTAAAAAAATTATATACATATTGCATCATATCTCTCATTGGGATAAAATTTGTATAATGACATATTGTAACGTTTGCTATCATATACAAATCATTAATTTGAGCCGGAGTAAATGGTACAGCCTTACATCGAACGAAGACGACTCCTTGGGTAATTCCATGTAAGTTAGCATAGAATTCCTTTACCACTAGTACAACAATTGCGGCAGTAGTGTAGCACAGAACTTCCCAACGCCTCTGTACAATGATTTTCTAAATCTATGAACTTGGATTACTTAATCCATGATTGATAAAGCCTCTCTCTTTGATAAGTCTCTTTTTTGTAATGACTTTGTCATATAATCTCTGCGCATCAAAACTAATAAACTTTCTTCTATTGAAAACTCCATACCTTGAAGTATTTCTAGAATTGAAAGCCATGAAATTCAAAATTAGGAAGTTTCTGGACATCGAAGGCAGTTTTTAGTCCTTTAAAAATACCTCTCGGCGGTTATTTAGGAGCAAAATCCCACCAAAGTCCGTTGAATTCGCTTTGTACGCGCAAAACTGCTCGAGACACCGTCGATGCTTCCGATGGTGCTATCGGTGCCATGGTCCATTAGCTGGGCACCGTCGGCGCCCATTCTAGCGTCGTGAGCGCCAGAGGCCAAAATCACGTCTTTTAATTTTATTTGTTCAATTTGATTCTAAATTTTCCTCCAATACCAATATTTGTCTTAATTTATGCTATATAAAACTGTGTAGGACTCATAAATATTATTGTTTCCTAATATATAAATACACTTATTAAACAAAAATAATAATATATATATATATATATATTTATATATGGGTTGCCTCCCACAAAGCGCTTGGATTAACGCGTCAGCCCGACGTACCATTTGTTTGATTGAGATGACTTAAAATTAAAATTTCTTTAAATTGTGGTATGTGTCCTTCATAATAATATTTCAATCGATGTCATTAACTTTAAATATCTTCCCAGTTTTAGAATCTTGAATTATAACAATTCCATAATGATAGACTTTAATCACTTTAAATGGTCCTAACCATCTGGATTTCAATTTTCCTGAAAATAATCTCAATCTTGTATTAGATAATAAAACCTCTTATCCATGTTCAAACTTCTTCTTAATAATCTTCCAATTATGCCATATTTTCATTTTCTCTTTATAGATTTTTGCATTATCACATGCTTCATTTCTAATCTCCTCAACTTAATTGAGTTGTAATAATCTTTTCTCACCAGCATCTTTTAGATTAAAATTAAATTCCTTAATAGCCCAAAATGCTTTTTCTCACCAGCATCTTTTAGATTAAAATTAAATTCCTTAATAGCCCAATATGCTTTATGCATTTTCTCACCAACATCCTTTAAATTAAAATTAAATTCTTTAATAGCCTAAAATGCTTTATGTCTACTCTACTGGTAAGTGACATATTTTTTTCAAAAATAAGTCTATATGGGGACATTCCTGTAGGAGTCTTATAAGCAGTTTTGTATGCCCATAATGCAATATCTAATCTAGCAAACCAATCCAATTTATAGGGATTTACAGCTTTTTCTAAAATTTGTTTTATTTCATAATTTCATATTTCTGCTAGATAGCTGGTCTGAGGATGATAAGCAGTAGAAAATCTATGTATAATATCATATTTTTTAATCAACTTCTCAATTCTCTTATTCCTTAAATGGGATCATCCATCAGTAATAATTACTCTTGGCATTCCATATCTTGTAAAAATATTTTTATTTAAAAACTTAGAAACACTNTCCCCACAAATCAAAAATTTCAACTTCTAATGTATGATTTAGAGGCATTTCATTTCTTCTAGAAATATTTCCCACTTGCTGACGTTGATCACACGTTTTAATATATTTATTAAAATATCTAAAAAGAGCATGCTAATAAAATTTAGGTTGCAAAATTTTATATGCAATTCTATTTATTCCAAAATGCCCTATAAATTCAAAATCATGACATCTTTCAATTATTTGTTGAGTTTCTTTATAAGGTACACAACCTCTAATAATTAGATCTTTACATTGTTTATATAAATATGGGTCATCCCAAAAAATTTTTTTTGAATCATATATAAATTTCTTTAATTGTTGATTCTTAATATTAGGTGGTAGAATATCACTTACAATATAATTTACTATATCGGCATATCACGATATATTCATTTCATCGATAGTATATAATTGTTCATTAGGGAAATTTTCTAAAATTTCATTTACAAAATTAGTTAGTATTTCTTTTTCTAGTCTAGACAAATGATCAGCTATTTGATTATCATTTCCCTTTCTATATACTACCATAAAATCCAACTCTTACAATAGAAGTATCCATCTAAATAATGATAGTTTAGCGCCATTCTTTTGCATTAAGTATTTGATAGTAGAATGATCTGTATGCACTATAACGTAAAACTGATTCTAATAACATAAAATAAATTAATAAAATAAAACTAATTTAATAGATCTTTGTAGGAGTTTGATAATTAAAAAAATATTATTATGAGCCTCGGCCAAATATTATAGGTCTCTATAAAATATTTCTTTAGCCTCCATAGTTGCTGACAAGTCACCATAGAGGACAAAATATGAAATTTTAAAGAAGATTTCTAATTATTTGAATTCAAATTACGTGCAAAGTTTTAATAGTTTTTTGATGGATTTCTTCTTGGAATAATGTTGAAAAATAATTATTTATTTTATTTTTTTGGATTAAAATCATTGAATGCCTAACCATCTTAAGTATAAACATTGTAACGACTTGTTGATATTTGTAATTATTAGATTATCCCATATAAAATTGTAGCGCCATTCTTTCTTTAGTTCCCTCTAAATAATTTTTTGAAAAACTTTGAAGTTAAATTGTGATATGAAGGAAGAGAGTATTATTGCTTTGTTACGGTGACATCTTCTAATATTTAATTGTATATTGAACTTGATTTAATTATGCTCAATTACAANTTGCCTCCCACAAAGTGCTTAGATTAACGCGTCAGTCTGACGTACCATTTGTTTGATTAGGATGACTTAACAATGAAATTTCTTTAAATTGTGGTATGTGGCCTTCATAATAATATTTCAATCGATGCCATTAACTTTAAATATCTTCCCAGTTTTAGGATCTTGAATAACAACAATTCCATAATGACAGACTTTAATCACTTTAAATGGTCCTAACCATCTGGATTTCAGTTTTCCTCAAAATAATCTCAATCTTGTATTATATAATAAAACTTCTTATCCATGTTCAAACTTCTTCTTAATAATCTTCTAATTATGTCATATTTTCATTTTCTCTTTATAGATTTTTGCAATATCACATGCTTCATTTCTAATCTCCTCAAGTTCATGAGTTTAATAATCTTTTCTCACCAGCATCTTTTAGATTAAAATTAAATTTTTTAATAACCCAAAAGGCTTTATGTTCTTACTCTACTGGTAAGTGGCATATTTTTTTTCAAAAATAAGTCTATATGGGGACATTCCTGTAGGAGTCTTATAAGCAGTTTTGTATGCCCATAATGCAATATCTAATCTAGCAAACCAATCCAATTTATAGGGATTTACAGCTTTTTCTAAAATTTGTTTTATTTCATAATTTGATATTTCTGCTAGACAACTGGTCTGAGGATGATAAGCAGTAGAGAATCTATGTATAATATCATATTTTTAATTAACTTCTTGATTCTATAATTCCTTAAACGGGATCCTCCATCAGTAATAATTACTCTTGGCATTACATATCTTGTAAAAATATTTTTATTTAAAAACTTAGAAACACTCTGAGCATCACATTTAGGTACAACAACAGCTTCAATCCATTTAGACATATAATCAACAACAAGTAATATATATAAGTTTCCAAATGAAGGATTCAATCCATTTGGACATATAATCAACAACAAGTAATATATATAAATTCTCAAATGAAGGCACTCCCATAAAATCTAACCTCCACAAATAAAAAATTTCAACTTCTAATGTGTGATTTAAAGACATTTCATTTCTTCTAGAAATATTTCCCACTTGCTGACGTTGATCACATGTTTTAATATATTCATTAAAATATCTAAAAAGAGCAGGCTAATAAAATCCTGCTTGCAAAATTTTATATGCAGTTCTATTTTTTTCCAAAATGCCCTGTAAATTCAAAATCATGACATCTTTTAATTATTTGTTGAGTTTCTTCATAGGGTACACAACTTCTAATAATTAGATCATTACATTGTTTATATAAATATGGGTCATCCAAAAAAAAGAATTTTGAATCATATATAAATTTCTTTAATTATTGATTCTTAATATTAGGTGGTAGAATATCACTTACAATATAATTTACTATATCGGCATACCACAATATATTCATTTCATCAATAGTATATAATTGTTCATTAGAGAAATTTTCTAAAGTTTCATTTACAAAATTAGTTAGTATTTCTTTTTCTAGTCTAGACAAATGATCAACTATTTGATTATCATTTCCCTTTCTATATACTACCATAAAATCCAACACTTACAATAGAAGTATGCATCTAATTAATCTTAGTTTAGCATCATTCTTTTGCATTAAGTATTTGATAGCAGAATGATCTGTATGCACTATAAACTAAAATTGATTCCAATAACATAAAATAAATTTATAAAATAAAACTAATTTAATAGATCTTTGTAGGAGTTTGATAATTAAAAAAAATATTATTATGAGCCTCTGCCAAATATTATAGGTCTTTATAAAATATTTCTTAAGCCTCCATAGTTGCTGACAAGTCACCATAGAGGACAAAATATGAAATTTTAAAGAAGATTTCTAATTATTTGAATTCAAATTACATGCAAAATTTTAATAGTTTAAGGATGGATTTCTTCTTGGAATAATGTTGAAAAATAATTATTTTATTTTATTTTTTTGGATTAAAATCATTGAATGCATAACCACTTAAGTATAAACATTGTAAGGACTTGTTGATATTTGGGATTATTAGCATATCCCATATAAAATTGTAGCTCCATTCTTTATTTAGTTCCCTCTAAATAATTTTTTGAAAAACTTTGAAGTTAGATTGCGATATGAAGGAAGAGATTATTGTTGCTTTGTTACGGTGACATCTTCTAATATTTAATTGTATATTGAACTTGATTTAATTATGCTCAATTACAATTTTTATGCAAAAGATGTAGACCCACACAACATTATTGGATATTTTGGGTTTAATTAGTTTGGATTGATTTAGGTCTAAGCTTGGTCCAAATTGTTTAAGTCATTGTTGGCAGTGTTCATAGGATACAAAGAGATTTTTACTCAATTTCAATTTTAAATTCAATTAAATATATTTTGACAAAATCATTTCAAGATGACCTTAATGAGTTGTATTGTGTTAATAGCTTATTAAGTCTAATTAGGGATCTAATGACTTAAGCGTTCTTTCAATGGGAGGATTAGGTCCTTAGAAAGTGTTTTAGCCACCTAAATTTGAATTGGATTTAATTCATATTAGCTCAATATGGACATAATAGATTATTAATGGGCCATGGGGTTAATTGAGCAAGAGTGTAGTTTGATTTGGTTTTGGAAATTATGGGAGAGTCCCTCTTGATCAATAGAAGACACTTTGTTAACTTAAAGTCACTCATAAAATGAAAAAAGTTAATATGGTTCTTAAAATCCATTATTAGGTCTTAATGGGCCATTTTATCAGACTATGTTTGTCCAAATCCTCAAATGGAATTAAAATGATTCAAAACTTATNAGCCATGGGGTTAATTGAGCAAGAGTGTAGTTTGATTTGGTTCTAAGAATTATGGGAGAGTCCCTCTTGATCCATAGAAGTCACTTAGTTAACTTAAAGTCACTCATAAAATGAAAAAAGTTAATATGGTTCTTAAAAGCCATTATTAGATCTTAATGGGCCATTTTATCAGACTATGTTTGTCCAAATCCTCAAATGGAATTAAAATGATTCAAAACTTATTTTGGTCCATTAGTCATAAATAAAATAAATGTGATTTTATTTACTTCATTAAAATTAATAATTGGAAAAAAAAGATTATTGGGTGAGTTTGAATTTCACTCAAATATGATTTAATGACTTTTAATTTAATCAAATTAATAAAAATAGAATAAATAAAAAATTTTAATCTAATATAGTTAAGTGGGTCTCACTAGGTTACTAAGGGTTGAATTAATTTAATTAGATTTACCAAATCTTATTAACTTAAAAATAAGTCAAGAAGGGGTCTAAATACTCATAAGATGAGTCCTAAGACATTAGTTTAAGTTTTGAGTTAATAGGGTCCAAGGATCCTAAATGTTATCTAATAATGTTATGGATCATAATAAAGAATTTAGCTCACTTCTTGATATGTAATCTTACTATGCTTTATCTAACTTAATGTGTTAGAAATAAACCTAGTTTATATAAAAATAAGTAAGGGTTATTAGCTTTAGGTTTTGCTTGAAGCTTAGCCATACAGTAGTAACCAAGCCCAAAATTATTGCAAAGAAAATCGGCCAATCGTACAAGTACACACATTAATCAAGTAATATATAAGTTATGAGTCCACATACTAATCCCACAAGTAAAAAATGTAAAAATACTTATAACATGGGCAAGTGTACTATATGGCTGAATCTAGTTTGATGTGATCAAAGTGCACAAAAGGCAATCTATTAATCCTAAAAAGTATTAGTAAATATACAAAAATAATATAAATGAAAATAGTAGAAAATCAGGGATCAACTTTGAGTTCTTCAGATGTAATGAGGCTCATGCTTTTGTGACACTGATATAATAGTTTCACATTATTTTTCTCTATGAGTTTCCCCATGTGATAGTTGATAACCAAGGAGACTATTCTCCTTAGCCTAAGTTAGGTCATATTAAGATTTGAAAATTATATTACATTTAAGAGGGATTTAACCATACAATGTTTCTCAAGGTTCCTCAGTTTTTCTATTTAGGTTTCAACTTTCCAATGATAATATGTTTATTCCAGCAGATTGCCGAGTGTTGACCCCCTTATTCCATTAGATGATGATTATCAGTAATAGATCACACAAAGTTTAACATACTAATTGATTAGGTTAGGAGTAAAAAATAATCAAAATTTTAAGATATCAACATGTTAAATCAAAAGTGAAAAAAAGTTTACAAGGAAAAACTCACTATAAATAAAATAAGAACCATAATATCCTTACATCATAGGAGCAAAAAAGAAGATTAGTTATGAGGCATAAAGTAGAAAAGCACATAAACTTTCATCAAACACATNCTTTTAATCTAATGTAGTTAAGTGGGTCTCACTAGGTTACTAAGGGTTGAATTAATCTAATTAGATTTACCAAATCTTCTTAACTTAAAAATAAGTCAAGAGGGGGTCTAAATACTCATAAGATGAGTCCTAAGACATTAGTTTAAGTTTTGAATTAATAGGGTCCAAGGATCCTAAATGTTATATAATGATGTTATGGATCATAATAAATAATTTAGCTCACTTCTTAATATGTAATCTTACTATGCTTTATCTAACTTAATGTGTTAGAAATTAACCTAGTTTACATAAAAACAAGTAAGGGTTATTGGTTTTAGGTTTTGCCTGAAGCTTAGCCATACACTAGTAACCAAGCCCAAAATTATTGCAAAGCAAATTGGTCAATCGTACAAGTATACACATCGATCAAGTAATATATAAGTTATGAGTCCACATATAATCCCACAAGTAAAAAATGTCAAAATACTTATAACATGGGCAAGTATACTATATGTCTGAATCTAGTTTGATGTGATCTAAGTGCATAAAAGGCAATCAATTAATCCTAAAAAATATTAGTAAATATACAAAAATAATATAAATGAAAATAGTAGAAAATCAGGGAGCAACTTTGAGTTCTTCAGATGTAATGTGGCTCATGCTTTTGTGAAACTGATATAGTAGTTCCACATTATTTTTCCCTATGAGTTTCACCACGTGATAGTTAATAACCAAGGAGACTATTCTCCTTAGCCTAAGTTAGGTCATATTAAGATTTTAAAATTATATTGTCGTTAAGAGGGATTTAACCATACAGTGTTTCTCAAGGTTAGTTTTTCTATTTAGGTTTCAACTTTCCAATGATAATATGTTTATTCCAGTAGATTGTCGAGTGTTGACCCCCTTATTCCACTAGATGATGATTATCGACCATAGATCACACAAAGTTTAACTTACTAATTAATTAGGTTAGGAGTAAAAAATAATTAAATGGTTAAGATATCAACATGTTAAATCAAAAGTAAAAAAAAAACGTTTACAAGGAAAAACTCACTATAAATAAAACAAGAACCATAATATCCTTACATCATAGGAGAAAAAAAGAAGAATAGTTATGAGGCATAACGTATAAAAGCACATTAACTTTCATCAAGCACATTGAAGGTCCAATGGAAAAAAAATACACAAAACTTACAACCAAGCCAAGTGTTCTCTGCAATCCACCAAATCTTCACCGTACAATAAAATCACTCTAAAATCTCCCTCATATCTTTAATATATCTTTCTCATACCAAAACCTCTCATAAAAAAAAGCACCCTAGAATTTTCTCCATTTCAAAAGGGATGAGAAAACCTTGGGTCTATAAAATACTCTCCTTTAACTTCAAGTAAGTAGCCCGCTAAATGCAGCCCAACATCCTATAATATTGCTCAACATATTTATATATAACATTAGGAATTAAGACTGCCTCAAGCCGTTCCAATATTGGCATGCGACAGGATGGCGTGTATGTGTAAGAAATGGCTAGCGCAGATGCACCTCTACTGGCACTGGTGCAATGAACTAGATGAATGATGGCATGGGGGTGTTGATTTGTTGTTTGGAAATGCATCCTCCTTCATTATATGAACCAGAAATATTGGGATGCAATGTAAGTAAGTTGCTCTAGGTGGATGGTGGGCAGGCTTGTCATATAGCATTCAAGTGCACTAGTCAGTTTTTTGGTCTAGTTGCCTTCTTTAGCTCCTCAAAACTTGCTCAACGCCTATGAATTACAAAACATAACAAAAATACCTTTAAATAGCTTAGAATAATCACAAACAAGGAATAAAACATAGTACATAACATATGAAATCAACAATTCCAACAAATTTATCTATTGCTTGCCATTACGTAATCTCATACCTAACAGGGACTCCATTGATATTTAAAGTTATCATGTAGGACTTCTTAATTATCTATCAATATTATCTAAGTGTAAAAGTATTGAAATAATCATTTTAAGGTCAGATTCTTACTTCTTTCTAACAACCTAATACTTTCTTTAACCTGCCTTTTTTGAGCTTAAGATCTCAAAATCTTAATTAGACGAGATCCCAATATTTTTGTTTCTCAATAGTACTTTTTAATTCTATTAATTCTCAATCAATTACCTATAAAATCCCTTAAATTTTCCTTATTCTAATATTATTAAAGAATGCCCTGAAAAATTCTTAATGTTTTAATAGTTAAAAAAGGAGATAGATACCAAAATTTAATTTTTTTTGCTCAATCTCAAGCTTCTTCTAAAAAAATGTTGGGCACTTTTTTTCTCTTAATTTTTATTTTTAAGTTAGTACCTTGAACAATTTTGTCTTTTTTTATAGCTTGAAATTATCTTTAATTTTAGTAAGAATTACTATAAATGGTTGATCATATTGCTTTTAAGACTTTTGAATATCCACTCTCCCTCACCTGTTAATCCTTAAAGTCTCCTTAAAAGTGAATTCCAAAATATTGAAATAAAGTCAAATCTTGAGATGAATTAAATTATAGGCTTATCCCTAGATAATTACTTTTGTTTTGATTACACCCTTTTAACTATTTTAGGACTTGTTAGGGTATAGATAAAAGTTATTAAAGTGAAGGAATGAATTATTAGAAACTTAATATTAATCCATCGCCATTTATGAATATTTACATATTTTAATAAAAATTAATATAATCATGTCAAATTATTAGGATTCATGTCATGAGTTCCTATAGTGAAATGTAATCAGCCACTTAAACATGCGACTTACTCTCACAATAGTGTACATGTCAAACTCCCTCTCACAAAATTATTTCTATCATATGCTTGCCATATAAGAAAATGTAGTAATGAAGTTTAGAAAAAATAAAAAGATAGGGACTAACATCACATCAACATAAAATTTTAGAAAGATCTAGATGGTATAGTGAAACCTGCTTCGATAAGGTCCTTAAACAATTTTAAAGTGACAATCCTCTAAAAGCACAAACAAAGTTCATAAAAAGTAAGGCCTTCAAAAGCACACACAAAGTAAAATAAAAAAAGTTCAAAAGAAATTTTAGGAAAAGAAACACACAACATACTCAAATCAAAAGATAATACTTGGGTTGCCTCTCAAGGTACCTCTTTGTTTAACTTCCTTAGCTAGATTGTGCTAGAATAAGTCAAGTTTATAAAGGTTCTCTTAGATTAAATTTTCCTCTCATCAATCTTTGATTAATCATCCTAACTTTTAGCTATCCTGGAGGGTTTCTTAAGTACCAAAATTCATTCCTACTCTATGGGCATCTTAAGAATATGTGTTCTTTCTCATACTCATGTTAACACTTTTAGGAGTCTCTCAGGATCACTTCTATAGTAATCTTATAAAGAATATATCAAGAGTTGAATCAGATGATAACCCATAAAGATACCTCTTATTCTAAAGCTCTAAGTAACTCCCTTTCTTTTATTTCACTCAGCACATCAGAACTAATTGAGGGCACAATAAAGAATTCTTTTAAAGGGTGACACTCTCTATGTTCAAGAGAAAGTTCCAATCCTATCATTTGAGCTCCTTTTATGGGAGGTCCTACAAGTCTTACATGGTTAATGAAGTCAAAAACCTTAACTGTATCCAAAATAACTCTACGATTCACCTAAAAAAGAAGAGCATATTCTTTCTTAGTCATTTTCTAATAAAATTTGTCCACCACAACATGCTCTTCAAGGTTCACTTCTTCAAATTCAGGAGCTTGGCTATCAACCACCTTTGCCACCATATCTAACCTATGGTATTATTCATCCTTAGAGTATTGGGAAAATTTCATCAACTCCAGAACTTTAAAAGTCACTTTCTGATCATTCACTATCATGGTAAGTTTCCTCTTATGTATGAAATTCATAACTCATCCAGTGGTTAAAAAGCATCTCCTAATTATATTGAAGATGTCATTTACTTCCTCCATGTATAAAATAATAAAATCAATAGAAAGATGAGCTTATCAACTTTAAGTAAAACATCCTTCATTATTCTCTTGAGTAAGCTGCCAAACGATAAGCTAACTACAAGGTCACCATGGTTGGCTAAATCTCTCCTAATCCTAGTCTTTTTATAGTGGTAGGAAGTATAAGATTGATGCTCATTCCTAGGTCACATAATTCCCTTAAACTAATTCTCTTTTTTATGGCACAGGGAAGGTTTATACTTCATGGGTCTGTTGACCTCACTTTTGGGTAAAGGTTTTGGGTCTTTCCTTTAGTAACTAGGATCTAGCTTTAAGACTTTCTTAATGACTATCTTAACATCATAGAAATTATACCCATCTTCTCCCCAGAGATTTCAAACAAATCTATGGTCTTTATGTTGGTTCTATATGTGATCAATAAACTTTAATACGAAGATTAAAGATTACATAAGGGAACTCTGATAAGAATTCTTATAGGACCCTTGGACCATAAGAAAGTCTTACACTATTGTACACCTTTTGAACTTCAATACATTGCATCATCAGTCATAACCACCATGACCATCATAAACATTGCATTTTTACATCACAATGTTACAATCATTCCGCTCATGGGGCTGACCAAAATTATTTGAACCCAATTTCCCCTAAAATACCCCACTTGAATATTATAATTCTTCAAAATTCCTCAAATCTGTCATTGAATCACAAAACCCACTTCAAAAAATTTAATATTATCATTTAGACCATTTAAAGCACAAAAAATGCAAAAATACCCAATTTTCTCGAAAATTAGCAAAATGCCATTGGACCCCCAAAATATCAAATATTCCAAAATCTCCCAGTCACTGATAAGTCTTAAAAATCACACCAAATCATTCCTTATGTATTCCTGAGAATTTTGACTGTAATATTGTCATACTTCTGGATAAATTTTTGACACTTCGACACCAAAATAATGAATACTTAAAAATTGCTTCGGAGATCATAAAACCTTTCACATTGATCGAAAATGATCCCAAACTACTTATCTCATATTAATGACCTAATGATCAAGGGTTTAAGTCTTCCCTAAGGTATTTAAACCCTTGTGGGAAACTGGGAATATTTTTTTGTGCCGCATATGAATCATCCAACTTGTGTAAGTTTGAGGTCTAGGTGGCTAGGGCAATGACAATAATGCTAATGTATGATAAAATGTGGGATACAATGTGGGATTTTAGACTAGTCTCTCTTACCTTAAGGACCTTCAATAAAAGAAGAGGATAAGGACCGATGATACCATTCGACCAGTCTTGAGAAGATGATTGCCCCCGATACTCTTAGGTTGCTTGTAGTTCAAACTCGATTATATTGATTAACCAATGGACTACATCTCTCAACAAAAGTATTTTTAACAAAGATATCTTTTGCATGATAAAATTTTGTATGCATGAAGATTAAATTCAAATGAAAATTTGTAAAGGTCCATAATTAATCACTTAAATCAAGGTTATGACTACCCTCCATAGATTATTTGGTTGGTAGCTCTTACTTAAGGTCAGGATGCACACAATCCAGCTCTGAGCCCCCACCTTTACCAATGTCTTACCCCCAGTCCCGATCTTTCATATGTGACTACAATTTTTTTTACTTGCTTGTGTTTTATTACTACTCATTTACTGACTTTTGTTTCCCGTATCAGATGCTTATGTTTATTTTCTTATAGTTTATTTAAATTTCTTATAAATATATTATGTTTTATGATACTAACTATGCAGCAGTAGCAGAAGCCCAGATATGTATTTACTTTATGTACTGCATTCTTTTTTTATTTACTTTACTGCACTCCACAATTTATCTTACTTGGCATGCAAACTAAAACCGAAACCAAAACCAAAATAAAACAAAACCCAAAACAACAAAAAAAACTTGACATACGCACAACAAAATCATAGAACCTTGAACTGTGGAACTGCTACGACAGCGAGGACTTTAGAGCCAACTTCGTGGGCAGCTCGTTCAAGACCTTTATTTAGTTTAAATAATAATATTAGGATTTTGAGGTTGTCTTTTATGACATAAAACATTTATTTTGTTAGGCTTCTGCATGGTCCCGATATGCAGCATGTCCTAACTTGTTTTAGGATTCTGAGGTAGTCACTTGACGTAAAACCTCCTATCTTTCTAGGCTTTTTGTATAGATCATCATTACATAAATCTAAGCCCTAATTAATAAAACTGGCAAGAGTTAACTTAAATTAATATCATTCTAAATCGAGCCAAACGTTAGGATAATTTGTGGGATTACTAAGAACCTATTCTGTATCTTTAATCTCCCCTACTTTCTTACTTTGATTCTTAAAATAAAATCTTTCACCTTTGAACCGATTCCTATTGGAAATTTAATAATCATGTTCGTTGAAAACCTTTCCTTTCAAATTCATGAAAACAAAAGATTCCTAATTTTTATTGAGAGTTTTCTTAGCTGACCCGTTTGCTTGAGATGTAATTAACTATATGGGCTTGTCCTTATAGGGAACTTAAAACAACCCAGACTTAAAATAAACCATATTTGACTCCCATATTGAATAAGGGAATTTGTCTGTCATCATGCAAACTTGCAGATCAAATGGAATTCATTTGTTTCTATAGTTTATTTAATTAAACTTATTATCAAGTAATGTACTACCTTTTAGGGTAGTACATTACTCATGGTCAGTTCAATTATCCAAACTGTAGGAATCAATGGAATCAGTTTGACCCCATTTTCTTCAAATTAAAATACCTAATTTCTAAACACTATATTACACTAAATTAAACCGCACCTAGTGGCATGGCGACCGACAAATTCTGGCGACTCCACTGGGACTAGTTCTTCTCTCCATATTAATCAAGAATAAATATTTTCATACATCGGTAATGTGTCTGTTTCCCTCACGGATCAGATTACCCTTATTTTCTGTTAGTTTACTTAGTTCATTTCTTCCTTGGATGAGTACAACTAACTCTTCTGGATTCCATGACTTTTTGTTTAAACATCATAAACAAAGGGTCTCCTTTGGGTTTTCATTTTTTTTTGTGGGGGTCAGACCCCCAATAAATGTGTTGGTGGACTATTTCCACTTGGGCGTTGTGCGTTGTGAAGTTAGTCTCGTACTGGGTCCTAAACTTTGCACTTTCTTCGTCTCCTTCGGGTTTGGTTTACTTTTTTGCGAATCTATCCAAGTTGTTGCAGCTCTTCATAGTCGTTTAATTTGTTAATGACAACCCCTTAATGCTTTGATCTCAAATAAATAATAAATTTGAAAATTAGAATAATAAAGGATGTCTAGTTTATAGGACAAGTGCGTCAACTTGAGTACTTCTGTCAAAACTTCATGACATAGGATGTCACTGATATTCGGAAATTCTTCAAATGGCGATGCTAATGTCTTTGCCAAAGTTGATCTTTTCTTTTTCCTTTGGAATGAAGTTTGCTATCAATAGGGATGAGCTGCCTGATTTCACAGTTATTAAGTTTGGACAAGGGTTAGATGATATTGGAGTTAAGTTCGGGAAAGTGGTTGTCATAATAATGAAGTTCAAAACAAATAAGTCTGTGGAGCCTATTATAGGGTTAAACTTGAAATCTGCCAAGGAATTCTCCCCTTCAAAGTTGTTGGTCGAAAAAAACCATACTAGTGTTGTAAAGTCTGTCGTTAGAAGCATTGAGACTTCTCAAAAGACTATTTTTTACTTCTACTACCGGATTCACCGTCACCGCGCCGACTATTTTGTTGAATAAGTGAAAAGAGATTCTACATGAGGTAAAGTCAGTTGCAGCGTATGTCCTGCCATTTTTCTAAATGCACGATCCGGTCCAAATCAAAGTTTGTGCAACTGACAAAGGCACAGGAAAGGAGGTCGCATCCTGAAGATAAAAAGTCATCTTTAACAAAGGATCAACACTTAAGTAAGGTATACCCGTTCAAGCAGGAGTCAGTGTCAAAGATGTTCCACGACTTGCTAATGAGACTAGAATTTAAACTAATAGAGCTTAAAAGGCCAGAGGAGAGTAACAAGAAGGATCATCCCCAATACTTCCCATACCACCGGCTGCTCGGCCACACCATAGAAAACTGCTTTAGCATCAAAGATTGGCTTGAGAAAAATTTCAAGAATGGGAAAATAATGATCCCAAAAGAATATTTGATAGAATCTAAATGAGGTTGTTGACCTCACTTTTGGTTGGGGTCTAGAAACTTCTTTAGTATCCTAGGTCTAGCCATAGGACTTTCCTATTGAACTATCTCAAAAACTTACAAAAAGTACCCCCACAATTAAAAAATCAAAACTCTTCTATTTACTCAAGTTAGAGTTCCTGAAGAGGTACCCCACCATTAGAAATTCAAAACTCTTCTTTTTACTCAACTTGAAATTCCACATATCTTAACCTCTAGCATTTAGTAGGTAAGATCATTATAAGAGAATTCAAGAAGAATCCCCGGAGTACCCCCACCATTAGAAATTCAAAACTCTTCTTTCTACTCAATTTGAAATTCCACATATTGATCTCAACCTCTAGCATTTAGTAGGTAAGATCATTATAAGCTTGAAATTCCACATATTGACCTTAACCTCTAGCATTTAGTAGGTAAGATCATTGTGGGGGAATTTTGAGTTCCACATATTGATCTTAACCTCTAGCACTTAGTATGTGAGATCATTATGAGAGAACTCAAGAGGACTGCCACATATTGGTCATAACCTCTAGCACTTAGTAGGTAAGATCATTATGAGGGAACTCAAGTCTACTTTCCTATTGACTAGTCTTAGAAAATTTGAAGAGGTACCCCACCATTAGAAATTCAAAACTCTTCTTTTTACTCAACTTGAAATTCCACATATCTTAACCTCTAGCATTTAGTAGGTAAGATCATTATAAGAGAATTCAAGAAGAATCCCCTCCTCACCATTAGAAATTCAAAACTCTTCTCTTTACTCAACTTGAAGTTCCACATATTGGTCCGGTACCCCCATCATTAGAAATTCAAAACTCTTCTCTTTACTCAACTTGAAGTTCCACATATTGGTCCTAACCTCTAGCAAATAGTAGGTAAGATCATTATGAGAGAATTCAAAAAGAGTTTCTATAGGACTACTTAACCTTAGGATTGACCCTGGATATTAGTTTGGAGTTAGGGTACACGATATCCTCACAATATTCTGGCCAAAACCAATACATAAGATCCCAAAATGAGGGTTTTATTGATCCATGGTTCATTTAGAATGGAAATCTATCCAATTATATTTGAAATACTAATCTTGGGTCTTTTGCCCCAGACACCCCCAAATTACCTAACTGCCCTTAAGACCTTCCTTTAACCCAAAATCCAAAAATCCCATAAAATTTCCATAAAATCCCAATAAATCCCAAATATTCTCAATTTAATTTCTTTCAACTACCACATGGCCCAATTTGGTCAATCTGGTCATCTTTAGCCAAAATACCCTCAAAATTGCCAAAATTATAAAAATAGCCTTGACATCCCAAACTTTCCCAAAACCTCCAAAATCACTCCAAATGTCCTCAAAACTCATTTGGACCCATCAATTGGATTCAATTTGACCAATTTGATCATTTTGACCAAAACCCCCAAATTGCCTTTAAAGGCCCAATTTCCCCAAATTTACTTTCAAATTCCATCAATTTGGATCCAATCTTCCCAAATTTCAATCCTAAACTCAAATTCACCTTAAATGTGACCAATTTAAACCAAATCCAAGCTCAATTGGTCCATAATTTGAGCCCAATTTTGATTTGGGTCAAAACCCCCAATTTTGACCATATGACTTAATCTCACCCAAGTGAACCCATAGCCTAGTCAATTGGCCTCATTTAATATTACAAAATCATTAAAACATTCTTATACATCAAAATCCACCATCAATTGGCCTTGGGGAAGCCTCAAACCCATTTAATTTT